>OVAN01002517.1:17253-33097 GCA_900406275.1 Anastatica hierochuntica
TGAAACCCACCAAGTCACAATCCTAGCGTCGTCTTTAAACCGACCTAGATTATCGATCATCCCAATCTTTGAAAGAAAACACGTACACAACCCTTGTAATTATCGGTTCAGCCATTTTCTTTCGTAAAAAAAGGAGGGAGTAGGTACGTATACTATACTCGTATACTCCCATACTTCAAAAATTTTTGTCTCGGCATCAAGAAAACACTTTCAACGAAGCAAACTCTCGCAGCAGTAGATGGAAAACCATTCAGGCAATGCGATGCCTCATAAAATCGATCGTCCATTACTTTCGAGCCTACAGAAAAATGAGATTGGTATCATCAAAAATGACTTTGCGATACGAAAACATGAACGAGAAGAACCTAGACCTCGCTCAATAGCATTACAAGTAATTTGCGGACAACACGCTCCGTTTACTTCTATGTTATTCCCTTCTCATAAAACTTACGCGAAACATCCTTCGTATAACCACACCAAGTTATGCGAAGAAACTTTCGGAAACAAATGTAACATGTTTTACGATAAAGTGTTTTGGAAAATTTGCATATAGCTAAAAACAAAGTCATATCACTCGTCTCCCAACGAAAAAACTAAACTTTATCTCTTCGTGCTACGATCTTACAAATCTATTTCTTTAGCCATGCGGCTCGCTAGATTCTGCCTTTTATTTCCCTTGATTACGTCCGAGCAGGCAATCATCCCGCATGGGTTCTTTATTGAGCCCTTAAGCTTTGTCTTCATAAGATAAAAATAAAAAAAATTTCGTACGACTAAAGGAAACATTATATGAAACATTCATCGTATAACTGATACCTAAAGTGGAAAATCATTTTCTAACACCATCGGCCATCTTAACACGGAAACCTCCGACTTGGCCCGTCGACCTCAACAAACGATCTTCGGCCCTCGGCCAATTACACCTTCTAAGAAAAGTCCAAACCATAATTCAGCATCCCTTTTAAGACAATTCTAAACTAACATGACCTTAATGTTAACACGAAAGTGCCATGGTCTAATCCTTGACCAGCAACGTCCTCGGCTATGCAGCTGAACACATCCTTCACGCTAAGCCAAAAATTTTGAGCGACCATTGCTCCATCCAATCACTTGACGGCAAAACGACAATCCACGATTTGTCTAAAAACGCCAAGTGACGATTATGCAAATAATTATCGTATAACCCAGAACCGGAAAACATACGATAAATTCTTAATATCAAAAATTAGTAGTAACCACCAAACGGTTAACAGAAAACTTAAACTTGTCGACAACCAACCATGTTCAATACGTTCCGCAATTGACTTTAAGCTCGCAATGTTTTACCCATAAAACGCGACATACAAGGAAAAACTCATAACAAAACTCCTAGAGCAATACGAAACATCCTTAACTATACACGAAATAAATCTTGGGGGGCCGACTCTTCGCAAAGCACAGTGAAGGAAGTCGCTTATTCCCTGGGACAAATTTACACGACCCCTTGGTCTTAATTCCTCGCTAATAAATCAAACAATTTAATATCCAAACAAAAACAACAGTTTTGGCTGTGCAAATCCATGGATAAACCAACACGTTTCTCTGCCGTAAGGATAGAAAAAGAACCCTTGCGACACCATACATCTTCAAGACCGTGAACATTTCAAGCATGAAATGCGGCATACGAAAGAAAAACCAATCTTCGGCATCGCGAGACGTCGCAGACGCCCGAAGAACCATATTTCGATAAAACACCTTCCTCGATAAGAACACCATCTAGGACGACTAAACAGTCATATGCACTAAACACCTCCTTAAACACGTATCCTTTGCGAAGACTCATAAAAGATAATATCTACCGATAAGTTTGTTGTTGATCACAACAAACTCCCGACGTCCTAAACAGACCAAGCCATCTCATAGAGATAGCTCTCATACATCCAACTAGGATAATAGCACGCTATAAAAGAAATCCGAAATTTTGTCAGCACTTCCAGGCGACTTAAAAATTTTCTCTGGAGAGATGCTCGATTCCGACCATACAAGCCGTATAAGCTGAGAACATATCACGGAATTTAAATCGGTACGGAATCAGGTTAAAATCGTAACGGGAAACGTAAGTCGGAATTAGTCATCGCACGCCTTAAAACCGAGAGTAAACCTAGTTCTTACCCTAAACCCATCACACTGGTCTTTAACATCTCTAGGCATAGTATCAAATCGATACGAGATCCCAAAATATGTCTCTTCATCAATATTTGCGCGTTTATGAGACTTCACGAACACAAGCCTTCGGGTATTCTCATCTTACACAGCGACAACTATCACGATCTGCAGAGCGTTAGAAATGAGATGACAACTCACACTCTTTCTCTCATCTCCGCGTATGGCTACTCCATACGTTTATAAAAGGAGATAATCCACGACTTCACAAATCTAAAAGCGGAAAGCCTAGTCTCGAGGCCAACAAAGGTCCAATACAAAATGACATCGACAACAATATGCTCAACAATCTCTACACGACACACATCTAACCCATAAAGGTCTCACTGGAAAACAGATCGTAAGAACCTTAACTCCAGAACAAACTACGAAAGGCTTGATCCCTTCTACAAGGGTACGTAGGCAGCCTTTACGAGACGCAACCCAAATCCTATCACATTCCAATACTTATTGGAATTTTCCATAATAAAATGATCGAAGAAATTTTTCGAGAGAGGAAAAGTACTCTTGGCCGTAGATTCCGATTAAACATACATCACTCGCCCGCAAGAACTATTCCCAAAACTTGCAAGCTAGGCGGCTAACTATTGGGGTCAAAAACGGTTATCTCGAAATCAACGTCCAAGATCACATCTGTTGGGGTCAAAACTGGTCACGACGGAATCGATGCCTAAAAAGCGTAACGGAAACGTTGTCTCTCTTTCGGGAACGAAAATCGTATGAGGATTATCAATTCTGAGGCTCTTGTCATCTAGTCGATCTCCTCTCAACCAAATGTCGAAGCTCCGTGTTTAGCCAACCATAGGCAATCGTTTCGCAAAGTCTAGTCACTCGCGAGCAACTAAACGCGAGAATATCGAAACCAATGTCCAAGACTTTCGAGAGATCTTAATAAACAAGTTTCGAAGCGATAAGAAACTAGATACGAGGTACGTCTAATCACCCATGGGCGACTAGACACGAGCCACGCTTAGTCGCCCATGGGCGACTAGACTCTCACAAAAGTCTAGTCGCCCATGCCATGTCTAGTCACCCATAGTCGCCCATGCGCGACTAGACTCGTGCCAAAGTCTAGTCGCCCACGGGCGACTAGACACAGACGACGTCTATTCGCCCATGGTTGACTAGACCACGTCTTCTCGATCAACTTCTCTTTCGAATCTCGGTTTGATTGTCTCTTGTTTTGTCGCGATTGGAGTCTCCGTTGAAGTTTCACGGCAATAATCGTAAAGACTTGTACTTTTAATAAAAACTTCGTATCAATCGTATAAAACAATAACGGTTAACTCGAACACCGACATTGTCTTAACTATACGATCGATCTTACCATTTCACGAAACCGTCACTGCATGGTCGTACGAAGAACAATTTCTCCGAAAGAAATCGTAAAAATCACTTGGTCGCTAAACGGCCTAGGAAGGCCTAAAACGCGACAAAAGTCCACTTACGATTTCGGAACGAGAATAGGCCCAAATGCGTCAACGATTTATCCGAGTTCCGCGAAAGATAAAAGGAAAATACGATAAAGTCAAAGTCTGAAGATAAATACGAAAAACTCGTAAAGATAAGGAATATTCTCGAAAAACAGAATATTTTCGCGTAAGGATATGCTCAAATCTAGGGCGGAAAAGGAAACAAGATCAGCTTTCGAAGGTATATAAAAGAGGGACTAAGGAGAACGAGGAGAGACACAGAAGTTTCTTCACAATTCATACTTAGAGCTTTAGGTTTATTTTCGTTTTTGCTAGCAAGCTGCGTCTCAATTAGGTTTACAAGTGTTGCGCTGTTAGAACTAGGATACTTGCCGACAGCTCTTGCGGCCACGACTTATCACCTATTGTAACGTTCAACGAAGATTCGAAATAAGATCTCTGTTGCTCTATTTTCTTTCGATTCTCTTTTACGTTTATCTCATCGTCTGTTTTCTTTATACTTTTGATCTATTGTTTTTTGGCTTAGCAGAAATCTGGGACCTCGAGGAAAGTTATGGTTTCCTGGCTTTCCTTCGAATATGATGATCGACAATGCGAATTTCGGTTTCCATAGTCAAGGAAAATATGGGAACAGAGGTTTTAATCAACAAAACCAGCTCCAGAACAAGCCGTTTCAGCAAAACCAGAGTGTGTTTATCTGGGATATCAGAGTAAGAATCAGACTCAGGGAAGTAACTTTCGCAATAGTGGTTTCCAACCAAAGTAACAATAATTCAGGAAACTACATGAACATCGATAGTCCGAGTACCAGAATCAGAATAAAGGAGCATCGTCCTCGTCTTCCCAAGAAAATAAGTTGAACAAAATGATTAAACAGCTGTTGGATAGTCAGAAAAATCGACTGCTGACATAAATCAGAAGGTTGATAACATGTATGGTGATCTCAACTTGGAAATTCGAAAGTTACTTGAAACTCAGGTTGCTCAGAATTCCTCTGGGAACAGAGCACCACCGGGTGTCATTCTAGGAAACCGAAGAAGAACACCAAGGAGTATTGCAATGTTATTACTCTGCAAAGTGGAAAAGAGGTTGACATTTCAAGAAAGACAGAGATCGATCGATCCCAGGCGGGGATCGACCAATCCCTGCCAAATTTCGCAGATGACACATTTGGGCATAAGGACAAGGATCGAGCGATCCATTCCCACAGATCAACTGATCCCTATCATGAAAGGGATCAACTTCTGTCGATAATTCGAAGACTTCGGAAGCTGAGAACGAGTATGCACAACCTCCGCCCTTATATTCCAAAACCCCCATATCCTTCAAGACCCGTTAAAAAGTCAAAGAGTGCGGATATGAAAAGCTGAAGAATCATGTGGGAGAAATACACGTTCGGTTGTCTTTCGTCGAGGAAGTCAAGATGGTACCTTCTCTTAAGCGATACATGAAGGATTTTTCTCAGACAAGCTGACTTTAGAACATGGAGTCTAGATGCTTAATGTTGAGTGTAGTGCGGTTCTTCATAATATCGCACCTGAGAAGCGTGAGGATCCTATACCTTTCGTGTTGCCGTCCAGGATTAGATTTCTTACTTTTGAGAGATGTATCCTTGATTTGGGGTTCGGTGTTAGCGTCATGCCTTTATTTGTGTCTCAGAGGCTGAATATGATCAGTTACAAGCCTACTTGGATGTCTCTGGTACTATCTGATAGATCGATTTGACAACCTGTGGATGTTCTCTACAACATTTCTATAGGAGTTAGAGAAGGATACATACACAATTATTTCATAGTCTTGGAGCTTGAAGATGTAACCAAAGATCCTATTATCTTGGGTAGACCGTTCTTATCTATTGTTCGAGCTATGATTGATGTGCAGAACAGTCATATTGATCTGAATCTCGGAAGTTGACAATGAGATTCAACATTGAGAAGTTTATGAGGAAGCCCATTACCGATGGAAACACCTTTTGGGTAGACTCACTCACATATGTGATCGAGGATTCTACAGAGGAGTTTTACACAGAGGACCCACTGCGAGTTGCTTTGACTCAAATTGAGAGTGAATATGTGTTTCTGAATGAAGACACATCTAAGGTTGCCATGTTGCTGGACTCAGAACCAAAAATTGAGAAGCATGTCGCATACATCAATCTTGAAGAGCCTTTTGCGACATCTTCCTCACTAGTAGCGGGTTCTGAGTCTGATTGGAGCGAGCTGAAATCTCCAAAACTCGAGCTCAAGTCACTACCTGCAGGATCGAGGTATGTTTTCTTAGGTCCCAATTCTACATACCCTAACATTATTAACATTAACCTAAACAATGTCGAGACCGCTCTGCTTCTTTCAAAATTGTGAAAAATATAGAAAAGCATCGGGTACTCTTTAGATGATATCACAATTATTTCTCCAGATCTTTGTATGCATAGGATCCACTTGGAGGATGAATCCAAGACTCTCACTGAACATCAAAGGAGACTCAATCCAATGTTGACGGAAGTTGTCAAGAAGAATATTCTAAAAATTTTAGGTGCAGGTGTTATTTATCCCATCACTGTCATCACCAATGAGAAGAACGAGCTCATTCCCACTAGGACAATCACATGTCACAGTATGTGCATAGACTACATAAAGCTGAACTCGGCCACCCGAAAAGACCATTTTCCTCTTCCTCTCATTGATCAAATGCTTGAGATACTTGCTAATCATCCTTAATATTTCTTTCTTGATGGTTATTTAGGTTTCTTTCATATTCTCGTTTATCTGGAGGACCAAGAAAAGACTACATTCACGTGTCCCTACGGGACATATGCTTACCAGCGAATGCCATTCGGACTATGCAATGCACCTACGACTTTACAATGCTTCATGATGTCTATTTTTACTGATATGATTGAAGATATCATGGAAGTTTTTATCGATGATTTCTCTAATTATGGCTCATCGTTTGCTAATTGTCTATCTAATCTTTGGAGGGTTTTAGAGCGGAATGAAGAGAAGCATCTTGTTTTGAATTGGAGAAGTGTCATTTCATGGTGAGGACGACATTTTTGGAGCACAAGATCTTTGAGAAAGGCATAGAAGTTGACCGCGCTAAAATCAAAGTGATGACAAGTCTGCAACCACTCCGTCAAAGACATTCGCAGTTTCTTTGGCATGCATGTAATAACCAATCCCGCAGGATCCGCGGCTGGCCCTGCAGAGTATCGACCCCAACCCCTCACCTCTGACATACCAGCCTGCTAGGTAGGTTGTTGGTGGCATGGTGTTCTCTTTTAACCCAAGCATTCATGCTTGGCGTTACTCGAATCCATGACTTCACCCTTTAACAACCTTCCCACAGGACAAGTTGTCACCAATTGATCTGCAACCAAAAATAGAACGACATGCCACCAACAACCTACCTAGCTGGCTGGTATGTCAGAAGTGAGGGGTTGGGGTCGATACTCTGCAGGGCCAGCCGCGGATCCTGCGGGACGGGTTGTTACAATGCATGCTTCTACAGACGATTCATCAGGGATTTCTCTAAGATTTCCATTTCTCTAACTCGCCTCCTCTGTAAGGATGTTAAATTCGAATTTGATACTGATTGTTTGATGGCTTTTCAGACAATCAAGGAGGCTCTAATCAGTGCTCCAATTGTGCAGCCACCTAATTGGGATTTTCCTTTTGAGGCGATGTGTGACGCCAGTGACTATGCAGTAGGAGTAGTTTTGGGTTAGAGAAAGGATAAGAAGCTCCACGTGATTTACTATGCTAGTAGGACGTTTGATGATATCAAATCAAGTATGCTACTACGGAAAAGGGGTTGTTGGCTGTGGTTTATGCATTCCATAAGTTCATGCAGTATTTGGTGAGATCCAAAGGCATTGTTCGCATTGATCATGCGGCTTTAGGTATCTGATATCTAAGAAGGATGCTAAACCGAGACTTTTGAGATGAATTTTGCTGTTGTAGGAATTCGACTTGTAGATTAGAGATAAATAAGGAATCGAGAATGGTGTAGCTGACCATCTATCTCGATTACGAGTGGAAGCTAAGACTCCACTTGATGATAGTCTCTCTGATGAAAATGTCTACATGGTTACCTTGCTAGAGGATGAATACATGGATGAAGTTGATTGCTTTGCCATTAGACATATTCATAATGAGATTCCAAGGTTTGCAGACTTTGCAAACTACCTAAGTGTTGAAGTAGAGCCACATAATTTCACAGGCTATACGAAGAAGAAGTTCCTCAGAGACGTCAAACATTACTTTTGAGATGATCTGTTCCTCTACAAGAAATGCTTTGATGGAATTTTTCGCAGGTGTATTCCAGAGTTAGAAAAACAAGGTATTCTTTATCATTGCCATGATTCAGAGTATGTTGGTCACTTCACTACCTTCAAGACTGTTTCGAAGGTATTACAGGCAGAATTTTGGTGGCCTACACTATTTAAAGACGCCCGTGATTTTGTTTCGAATTGTGATGCCTGGCAGAGGAAGGGCAATATCAGCAAGAGAAACGAGATGCCTATGAAATTTATCATTGAAGTTGAGGTATTTGATGTATAGGGTATTAATTTCATGGGACCATTCTCACCATCTCATGGAAACCAATACATATTGGGTTATGTAGACTATGTTTCTAAATGGGTTGAAGCGCTAGCCAGTCCTACAAATGACGCCAATGTTATCTTGAAGATGTTTAAATCAGTGATCTTCTCGCTGTTTAGAGTTCCTATAGTTGTCATCAGTGACAAAGGATCTCACTTTATCAACAAGGTGTTTAAGAGTATGCTGAGGAAGAATGGGGTTCAAAATAAGGTAGTTACACCTTATCATCCTCAGACTAGCATACATGTAGAGATATCTAATCGAGAGATTAAGGGAATCCTAGACAAGACAGTAGGCAAGACGCAGAAAGATTGGGTTGTGAAGCTAGATGAAGCATTATGGGCATTCCACACTGCATACAAGACTCCTTTAGGCACCACACTATATCATGTGGTCTTTGGGAAGTCTTGTCACTTGCCTGCGGAGTTAGAGTACAACGGTTTATGGGCTACGAAATTGGTGAACTTCGACATCAAACCCGCAGTTGAGAAGCGGATGATTCAGATCAACGAACTTGATAAGATAAATCTGAATGCCTATGAGAACACGAGGATCTACAAAGAGAAGACAAAGGCATTCTGTGACAAAAGAATCATTCCACAACATTTCGCTGCAGGAGATCATGTACTCATGTTTAACTTCCATTTGAGGTTGTTTCAGGAAAGCTCAAATTGCGTTGGTCGGGACCATTCACAATTGTTGAAGTGCGACCACACGGAGTTGTTGTTCTTGAAGAAAATGAAATAAGATTCACTGTAAATGACCATAGACTGAAGTCATACTTCGCAGATGTGCCACCCGAAGAAGGAATTCACATTCCTTTGACGAATCCTCTCGCCATCTAATTGCATTACAATCAAGCTCATGAGTTTAAATAAGCTTTGAATGGGAGAAAAACCACTAGATAGTTTTTCTTTTCTTTTAGTTAGATTTTTAGTGTTTTCTGTTTTTGTTTTTGTTTGTGGATACTATGTGTGCTTTTTTACTTTGGTTGCAGAAAACGAAGAAAATGTCATCCGATCAGAATGACAGTGATCGGCCGATCCCTGTCAAGAATCGCATTTGCAAATTTCTGCCAGAATGGCTAGGATCGGTCGATCCTTGCCACGGATCGGACGATCCCTGCCAAAAACGCGTGTTATAACGTGAAAACAAGTTCACTTTTCTCAATTCTTCTTTTCTTCTTCCTCTCGACGAAATTCGCCTACAAACCATAAAATCTTTGATTCTTAACCAATTTTCGCAAAGTTTGAGCTTAATTTGTTTAGTTTTTGACCCTCTATCATCCTATATGATCAATTTTATCAAATTCGAAGGTATGTGCAAGAAATCTCTCCTCCAAACATTGAGCTTTTAAGGTAATTTTAGGGACTTTTGTTTCTTTGATTTTTGGTGCAAGTTTATCTCGTGAATGGTAATATTAACGTGTTAGATGATGTTTAAGAGTGTAATTGCACATAGGTTTGATGTTTTGAGGATTGAATTTGGTGAATTGCAATTTACGCATTCTAGGCGTCAAGAGTTTGCGAGGATATTTGTCATTGATGTTTTGCCTTGAATTTTGATATTCTTCTTCTTTAGTGGCATGCACATGACTGATTTTGCATGATTTTGAAGTTTGGTTTTGATGATTTTGGTTATTTGCACTTGAATCATGGTTACAACACGAAAATGGATTGAGTTGACCTAGTTCTTGTTGTTTTGAATTTTTAATGAATCTTTTTGCTGTTTTTAAGCATGATTAGATGCAGGAACATTGTTTTGGTGATTGGGTTAATGATTTTCATGTTTGTGCTGAATTGAATAGCTACTAATTTGCTTTCAAGTGCATCATTTTGCAGGAATTGGGCATGGGAAAAGATGGCGAACCGTGGAAATTGCGCCAGTAACATCCTGACCTTTCGAGACGGTTCAAGAAGACGGATCGTGATAATCCTGCCAACAGACTTGTTTCAAAGGAATGAGACAAGCATGATGAATAGTATTAAGTGGATTTAGCACACATCGAGTTCTCCATGACTCGCGTTGTCGATGTTGATCTTCTCGAGGCACTTGGGATATGAGAAGATGTATATGACCTATTTCTGAGGATGAGAATTGGAGGAGTGCTTGATCTTCAAGAGCATGTTTATCCAGCTCCATGCCGCAAGTTTTTGGTGTCTTCACACCTTGTGTTCGAGGATCCAGACAACACCATTGCTACTCAGGGGACGTTCTCTTTCATTGTCCAGGGGAATTTTCACTTTATGTCCCTTGCTGATCTTTGCAGGATTTTGGTTTCACAGTGGGACGAGCTTCTTGGATCCCTACTCAAAGGAGTTTTCATGATTTTTGGGAGTTTATTGTTGCAGGGCGTTTCGTTTTGAGAAATGCTAAACAGTCACGCATCCGCAATCCCATTTTATGCCTTACATTCAAGATTATTAGTTCTCACATCTATGAGAAAGCTTCACAGGCTGCAGTGACCAATGACGAGTTGAGTTTGCTTTTTGTTGGTGCTAGGCATATGTGAGATAGAGGAGCACAAGTTTAATACTCCGTAACTGCAAATTTGAACTTGGGAGCGGTTTTGGCTGACAATTTCACATACTACAAGGTGAAACTTTGGAGAATAAGTATTTCGCTACAAGAGGTATGATCACTCGCATCCTTCGTCACGTGGGTGTTAATTTTGCAGGACAACAGAAGGTGGAGTTCAAGGCTCCACGGAAGAGACTCACTCACACACTTGTGATGTTTTCTTTGAGGGGAAGCATCTCGCTAACAGATGCGTCTTGGCTTCCCCTCAAAAGGGGTTGATTGATGATTCCAAGCCTTTCATCTACCATTTTCAGGACCGTCAACAGTAGTCTCTCTATATCGTGCTCCCTTGTCCTGATTTGACATCTCTTTCAGATACTTCAGGTGTTCAGTTCTTACCTTCAGTTTCTCGTCTATGCACATGTCCTCCTTCTTTCAATAAGGGTTATGCAGGTTCTTCTCAGAAACCCATTCAGGTATACGTGGAGGATGATGTTGATTATGAGGCGCACATGACTCCACCTCCTGTACCCACTGATCCTGAGATCACAGAGTTGTTCCCGAACAATTTCAGTGCCTATGAGCTAGATCCAGTACCACAACCTTCTGCTTCTGATGCAGATTTCATAGCTTAGACCATACAGAGCAACCAGAAGACTAGTTCTCTCATGTTGAAGTTTGCTAGGGGCTCGCCAAGATAGGACATCTACTTGCTTGCACTTCTCGTCCTTCTGTTCGGGGCGATGCTTCCAGGAGTGCATATGTGTACTTACCCCTTCTCCGAATTTGTATCACAACGAGATCGTGTGAGATAAGTTTGGGGGAGGTTACTTATGCTTTTTCTTTTCTTTTGATGTGTTGTTTTGAGTCAATTTTTATGCTTTATTGAGTCAGTTTTATGGATGCTTGCACTTTATGATGATCTTTAGAATATTGACTTTGTGCTATGAACATTATCTTCATTGCATTGAGCGTTTTACGTGAGCTGTTAGCGCAGGTTATCAGGAAAAACTCATGACCATACTCGCCGCCAGAAATTTTGAAACTCAAGTTCTTGTCTGAATTGTTTTTTAACTCTCTTTATCGGAACTAGTAATGAAGTTAATTGCTTTGAACCAAAAACTTGAAATCGGTATTTCGGAACCAATCATTCAGGATTGCACATCAATTTTTCTTCCACGCTTTTTCGGTAATTTTGAGTGATTAGACTCATCTTTAGTCTGGCACAAAACCTTCACCCTAACTCATTTGAGTCTCCATGCTTTTCTTTTTGATTCTATGTGCACACATGTGCAAAAATAATGGAGAGAGTAGGGTAGACATGATCCCCCTGATTACTTAGGTAAGGTTAAACTCTTAGGTGGTTTTAGTCATAGTCCTGAGTGTCTAGTAGACATTTTTGGGTGATTTAGAATTTTAAGATGGTTTTCGTTGCGGTTCTTCGTGTTGTATGGGTGTTCTATGATTAAAATGTCTACGTGATGCTGATTTCAATCTGATTTTCGTTTATAAAAAACAAATATTGTAGTTTTTATTTATATCCGGGTAGGGAATCATTTTATGCATGTTATTTTGTAGTTTGATGCACCCTGAGGAATTACACATGTTTAACCTAATATTTGAGTTAGTGGTTTCTGCTTAGGTAGTAAAGGATCATGGTGATCAATATATTCTCTCTCTCTCTCCTGCGATTTTGCATAATATTTTGCATCCTGCCGCATATTTGAACCCCGAAAAACTTTAAGCTTTTCACTAAAAATCCAATTCATCACCTAGCTCGAATTTCCTGATGTCGAGTTCTCAGGTGAAAAGTTTCACATTTCTATGAATGAATGTAGAGAGTTAATAACATGAATGTGAGACTTGTAGGTCAAGAGTTTTGAGGATGGATGGGCTTACGCGGTCATGATGAGGATCTTGGGGAGAATATTTTGTCTGACTAAGGTCTACGTTGTCAACGAATCTAAGCGCAAAGCAAGGTTTTCTGAAAGTGTAAAGGTCCATTGGTTTTCAAACTTCTTATCCTTCGATTTAATCTTTGTTTTCATTTACTTGAGGACAAAAAAAAATTCAAGTATGGGGGATTTGATGTATTCGTATTTTAGCGGTTTTATCATTGTTTTATCCGAGAAAAAGGTGTTTTGATATGCATTTTGTTCTTTTTGGAGTCGTTCTGTATTCCTTGTTATCTTTTCAGGTTATAGGTGTTACATGCGGAAAAGAATACGTTTGGATATCATTTGAGAAGTTTTAAAGTGTGTCGTTGAAGATTTCATGAACCTGGACAGAGTGACAGAGATCGACCGATCCCTGCCACTAGAGCGTCCGATCCCTGACGTTTTACGACTTGAGGATTTATGGGCAGAATGACAAGGATAGACCACTCCTTGCCATGGATCGGGCGATCCTTGTCACGATGCATACCAGCTTAATTTGAACTTGAATTCGAAATTAAAGATTGGGAAGCATATTCAAATACCTATTCTCGAGTTTCATGTTTCATTATGTTATTTTCTGAGACTTTGAGGAGTTTTTAAGCTTTGAATACCTAAGAGAGACGATTGACTTATGTACATCGATCCGAGAAGATTTTTTGAACCCTCTAGTTACTTTTATTCAATTACAGACATGTTTCCCATTGTTTTTCTTTCTGATTGCTTGATCATAATGTTTGAGTAATTCATTAGTTGGGTTTAGGGTTTCTCACAAAGGGTTTCCATGAATCAATGATTGTTAGGTTGTTAGATTGGGGAATTATCAATTGATCTTCACTTAACATTGTTCTTAAGGCCTAAATTAGCTTCATCAACTAGTTTTTGATATTAGGATATTTTATGCAACCAAAGTGTTCGATGAAATTCGTGAATGAATGTTAAATGAGCAAATTGTCTTAGACTAATGAAAGTTGATGTTTAAGAGATTTGTGAACAAAAAAATCTTGTTACAATGCATGTTTAGGATCTTAAATTCAACGAAAGTTAGTCTCTAGGGTCCTTTAACCTAGAAAATTTGCGCTACAAAAGCAGGTTAGTACTAATTTAGCAAATTAAGTTCTACATGGTTCTTAACCATTTCCCCAACAAAAAATATACAATCATGATGAAATGGATTCCCTAAGAATGCCCAGTGCATATCGTTATTTCTCGATTGCTTACAAACAAATTTGTTTTCGTTGCTTTTTGCTTCCTTGTTTCGAGTTTAGCATATCTCTACCAACACTTCTTTTCGTCTTAGCCCGTCTTTGATCTATAGAGATTCGTGTGATCATTGGTCTTTGTGGATTCGATCCCGAACCACTACAACGTGCATATCTATGCGTTTGCAGTTGTTTATTCGGGTGAAAACCTGACCTATCAAGTAGTTAATATAACATCGCTCTTTCTGATGCAAATGAACAATGATGGGTCCTTCTTATTGCATTCAAAATCAAATTCAAGCAGAAAATTACTAAATTTATCAAACCAAGATATAGATGATTGCTTGAGATCATATATATCCTTGTGAAGCTTACAAATATGATGAGGTTTTGTAGGATCCACAAACTCAGCTAGTTGAGTCATATAAACATTTGCAGTGAGAGCATGTACAATGGTGAACCTCTCAAGGGGTTCTTATTTTGAATTTTATATATTTTTTTGTGTGTAATATTTAAATAAAAATAAAAAACAAAAACAAATAAACGCACCAATCCCGGACCGCCACGTGGCGGTGGGGCCCGCGAATAGTGCAAGCAACCCATTGAGATTGAGTTCTTAATTAAGATTTTTTACAACCTATATCTTAACTATTCATAATTTTATATTATTAGTTTTCCTAAAATATTGTGCTAAGAACTCTTTAGCATTCTCCATTGGAGATGCTCTGAGATCACCACGAAAAAGGCATGTTTGACATCCATCTGTTTGAAATTCGAATTTATGATTGTAGCTAAGTGCAAAACAAATCTTACAATGATATTTCTCACCACTAGAATATAAGTCCCAAGATAATCGATCCCTTCTTATCGGTGAAACCCATTTGCAACAATTATGGCTCGTAGCTTATCTAATGTTCCATCAGCATTGAGCTTCACTCTAACAACTCATTTACATCCTAACACATTCTTCATAAGGTACTAGAGACCAGATGTTTACGTTAGTGCAATTCCCAATCTCTTCTCCCATTACATTGTTCCAGCCAGGATATTTGAGATCAGTTGTAACAAGTTTGGGCTCTGGATAGCTAATGTTATTAGTAAGCATAGAATATCTATGTTTTTTTTTTTGAAAATGTCCCTCTTAGCTATAGAAATCATTGGATGAGATGTAGCTTGTGATGTGCTTCTTGTAGATTGTGGTGAGTTAATTACAAATTTTAAACCAGAGGATGAACAGGTTGCTAGTGAGGTTTCTCGTGTAGTAAAAGTTTAAAATATAGATGGTTTTTTATGAGTAATAGGAGACATAAAGATATTTTCATGAACTGAGTTGGAGAAGATTGGTCCTATGCTGGTGAAGATTGCAAGGATCTTGTCACATATATGTCTAATGTACTTGAAGAAGGTAAGTATTTATTGCCAATATGATCAGGTTCTAAGCCTATTGTACACCATAACTACTGCCTTCTTTAGTACTAGACTCACTTGTATGACTTCTTGCAGACAAGGCAGGGAAATAAGCTGAAGTAAAGAGAAGAAAAGCAACATGTTCCACATTATGAGAATGTATAAGATGTGGTGGATCGACACTTGGTACAAAGGGAATTGTGCTGGATAATTCTTATAAAGTATTTATTGCAGAAGAGGAGTTTTTGACCTTATTGGGAGACGAGTTTTAAAATAATTTGTAAAGACCTAACTACCGCTCCTAGCCGGCAAGATTGACGGGGCCTAGTTGTAGTATGTGAGGTATCGTCCAAGGATTGAAATGTTTAGGAAGAGCTTAAGCAAAGAGAGTCACACTAGAAGTACTAGTCTAGGGAGCAACCTAGTTAGAGGTGTCACAATTCTCTACTAGATCTATCCTAGCAATTGGGTGATCANGAGGGTTGAAGCTATTGTCCGGCCAAGGATCCGTTCATTATCGACCAACCCACTCTCGTGACGGAGGT
>OVAN01002518.1:0-33096 GCA_900406275.1 Anastatica hierochuntica
AGAAATCTACTCTTATAGCTCCAAGTCGAGCTAAATGTATGGGTTCCTATTGGAATTCCAATGTGTTTTTCTCTTTTCTTTATCATTTCCTTTTTACTTTTCTCTGTTATACTCTGTTACCGGTTACTTCATTCTCAAGTAATATATGACACAGTGTTAAAAAAAAGAAACCAATTTTCAATTTTCAAATGATAATTGTAGTTTCTACTTTCTAGAACTAGATTATAAATGGTAATTTTGGATACATTACTTAAAATAGATTTTCTAACAAAATAAAATTAATTATATTTAGAAACGCGTTTCCTTTTCTCTCAAAGGAAGAGGGGGAGACATGTATAGATATATCTCAACTTGTATTCTCTTCACAATTTCGACTCCTCCTTACAAATAGGCTCTGTCCTTTTTTTCCATAAAGAAACATGTGTCCGTTAAGGTTTATATTAGTGTTCTTCTCAGTGGTACTTGCTGGATATTTTGCGTGGAAGACGGTGGATTCTTCGCCGAACTCACAAGTCGAAACGAATGATACCTTTGGAGAAATCTCATGGAGATTAATGAGAAAAGTCTATGAATGTCAGCTCTATAGTCTTGTATCCCATGGATTTTGTAATTTAACTAATTGATTATAAGGAAAATTGTTTCAATGTATACTCTTTTTCTAAAATGAATTTGACCAAGCATTAGAGCTAAATGACATGATGATGGAGAGAAGAATGGTTTAGCAATTTCACAGTCGAAGACAAACATACATTAATCATAGTAGTACACGAAGCTTTTAACAATACATAAAAAAATGTCCAAGTCATCCGTGGGAAGACAATAAACAACGAAGCTAATAACCCTGAGAAGCCTATAAACTCCATTACTTAATCAATCAGCAGAATATGAGGCATTTGTTTGTTTATGTAGTCGCGGTTTAGATAGCAAGGAAGGCACATTGTTTTCGGGCGTGGTCAGGTATAAGCTTAGCCAATAACTCCAAACTGGCTCCTTTAAGCTCTGCACAATTTAACCAAAAACACACACACTTAAGTCTCACGAAAAAAATTGAAAACAAACAAAATGCAGACGGACCTTGAGGTTTAAAGTTGAAGAGAGGAGGCAAGGGGCGACCATTAGGCAGGCGTGCATTGGGATCACGCAGCTCATCGAAGAACGGGTGAACTATTGCCTCCATCTACACTCAAACAAGTGTTTCAATTCTTTGTATCAACCAAGAATTTATCAAATGCAATGCCAATAGTAAACGATTGCATGGAACTTCTTACAGCTGTTGATCTGAGGTTTGGAGAATACTGGAGAAGTCTTGAGACTAGGTCCACAGCTTCTGGAGGTGTACGCTTATGGAATATCTTAAGAACCCCAACAACAACAGATTTTTCAATCAGCAAGGCAAAAAAGAAGAATATGGAGGATGTTTATGAGTGAAGATGTGTTTGCTTATTACTTTGTGCCAAGGATGAGCCTTTATTTGAGGGAATTTGAATTCAGTGTAGTTTGGATTCATACATTTGATTTCCTCTCGAGTTGGTGTTCCAAGAACCTGAAATCACACCATTTTAAAAAGCAAGATAATGTCGATTAATAGCAGGAAGAGGAGCCTCTTCATCACATACAATCATGAGCCAGTCCATCATGTTACAGTATAACCAAGTCGAAGTATACCTTGATAATCTCAACTAGCTGATCGACTCCACTCTCACCTGGAAATAGAGGCTACCCAATAGTTGTACCAGCCAAAAGATTGTTAAAACAAAAGTTTAGACGTCATGCCATGATTCACAAAGGATATATAGTGAGATATTTGGACAATTAAACCACCTGTCCAAGGAGCAATTCAGCAAGAACACAGCCTGCAGACCATATGTCAATAGCTGTTGTATATTCTGTGGCTCCAAATATAAGTTCAGGTGCTCGGTAGTAACGAGAGCATATGTATGAGATGTTTGGTTCGCCTTTGACCTGTTGCAAAGTGGCATAGCTAAAAAGGTTACTAAGCTTACGTTATTCTTCTGTTCAACAAAGATTAGCACCAAAAATCTGTCAACTTTTTTCAAATGAAAACAAAATCATCTCTTGTTATAATAGATGCTATACCAGAACTTTTGCGCTACCAAAATCACAGAGCTTGACCTGATGTGTATGAGGATTAACCTATGAGAAGCACAAGATTAATAAAGGAACAGCGAGTAGGCTATTAAAATTTTGACCAACATCTCAACTTATGACACGCACCAGAAGGTTCTGTGGTTTTATGTCTCTGTGGCAGACTCCTACTCCTCCATGAATGTATGCCAAAGCCCTGCAAATCTGGCAGCAAAAAGTTTAAGAAAATCACTGCAAGAACATCGAATAAACTATAGCGTCTAAAATTAGGAGAACACATATTCTCATGGGCTGAATGAAAAGTTACCTGATATGTATAGAGCTTAACATAAATCATGGGCATCCTCTGGTTTGCCCGACTGTAGTGCTTCGAGACACGGTAGACAGTCTCAGGAACATACTCGAGAACTAAGTTGAGATACAACTCATCTTTTTCAGTCGTTGAGAAAAAACAATGCTTGAGGGAGACAACGTTAGGGTGATCGAGAAGGCGCATCGTTTGCAGCTCACGGTTCTTGTATCTCTTGTCTTGCAAAACTTTCTTGATTGCAACAGTTTCCCCCGTTTCTAAACACTTGGCCTACACACAAAGAAAAAAAAAATCTATACTGAGTCTTTATACCAGCTAATTAGTAAAATCAAGTATTTAGAGGATGTAATGGAGGCAGCACTTACCTGAAAAACAATTCCGAATGAACCTTGTCCAACGATGCGCTCTGCCATGTAACTTATGGTCTGAAAGGGCAAACAGAAAACTTATCAGAGATTTTAGAACATATTAGTTAGTACAAGGCCTGGAGGAGATGATGTTAGAGAAGCAAACCTGTTTAGGCTGACCATTTTTGCCACCAATGGTTGTAACGATAATGTGACCAGTTTCAGTTCCGTTCCCATCAACAACAGCTGCTTCCATTTCCTAAAAGAGTTAAGCAACAAGCAAAACGCAGAAAGAAGAAAAACACATTAGTAAGAGACCAAGCCTGTTCAAGCTTAACTTTTTAAAAATCTGAATTCTTAAAACCTTATCATCTTTTATCTTCATCTCATTAATCCCTTCAGGTAGTTTGTCATCACAAATGGAACCATTGTTCTGTTTTGTAGCCATAGACGAAGGAACTGTTTCCACAGAAGCCATTTTTCAACAACTCTTTAAATCTGTTAAGGCCAAAACACAAAACCAAAATCTCTTTTCACACCAAGCAAAAATTGACAGTGAAGAAGATCTAAAAGTAACAACTCCCCCAAAAAAACCTAGCTACAGTTAACATATATATTCAGGCAGAAAATTTATACCTAACGAGAAGAACACTTATCTATAAATCTCTCAGCGTTAAAAGCTAAAGAAGTGAAGAAAACAAAAGGAGGAAACCGCCGACTCCGACGTTGCCGCCGTCATACCTGAAGGAATGTCTCCGCCGCAAGTTTCATTTCATCATCTAGTGCACGCAGCAACAAGAAACACTTGAGAACACTTGCTTGTCGAAAATGGTGAATCTCTCTCTCTCTTCTCTGTTGCCTTGTCTTTCTAAGTTTTCTCTCTGTAGCGGACCCCAATAGGAAGTTTCAAAGTTTTAGTTGATAGTTAGTTTTGACGTCCGCGCTAGAGGAAGAGTATAAGAACACGTGGCGTGTTTTGGTTGGAATAACTTAGACTCACGTCATTTGTGTTGACTGCTTTTAATGTACTTGAAATTTTCTTTTCCTACATTTAGGTGTATGGGAAGCTTCTCTAATCGACGGTTAGATTTAGGTGAGGAAAAGTGAGATGGATGGCAAGAGAATAATCGAACGGTTATAATTGAGTGGAGTAGGAAACGTATAGTGAAGCGTGGCGTAAAATGATTCTCGTTCCTCACTTTTTCGGTATTTGTTTTTTAATTGTAATGTTCTTTTGTCAGAAGAAAACAAATCTGGATTACGAAATCGCCAAGTCAGCATAAAACGACGAAAGTTGGTTCGCTAAACGATGTCGTGTTTTTTTATTCGACCGTTGGCCACAGGAGACTTCACCAGATTGGGCTTTTAAATAGCATGGACTTCTTAGATTGGGCTTTACATTTAGACCTTTTTCTTTTGGATGAAAAGTAAAAATTTCGGTTGTGGGGCTGTGATAAAAATGAAGGATCATTTTTAGGACCGTTGAAATTTTAAAGTGTGATTGAAAAAAAAAAAATTTTAAAAACTGTAATTAAAAATAAAGTCTTTACCGCCAATCTTCAATCACCTTCTAAGTGGGATAGCTTTTTAAACTCGTTTATTAAAAGGGTTCTGAACATAAATCCGTTTATAAAAGCTCCTTACTATCTCGGGACAAATTTAGAATGTATTTCCATGCGAGATAAAACTACAAAAATCTACTAAATACTTTTTTTTGGATAAATAAGTCTACAACAAACTTTATAAAATAGAATTACTAATGAGGTATTTATAAGAATTCTGAATAAAATTGCACAAAATTAAAAATTTTCATCTGGGGCAGATGCCCCTCCTCGACTTAAGGTAGATTCGCGGAAGTTGCCCGGTTAAACTGATGATGAGTTGAGCCCTTGTTCACCGTGACAACAATATGATAAGTATACGATATATAAAATCATATAAGTCACTGTATTCTCGCCTCATTGAACAGTGGAAGCGATGTGACAACAATATGATAAGTATACGAATTAGTAAAATACCAATTACCACCAAACTATAAAATAAAATGGTTACGATAGGAAGAGTGAATATCGTACACGACATTGTACAAAAACCATCATACAAATTGGCGTTATTCACAGGATTGCGTACAAATCCGTGCATGTAAACAGTTAATATTAGAAGTTGACAAAGAAAAAACATTATTATAAACTGATTTATATCATACACGCCTATTCCAAACACAACAACGAGATTATACATATAGTATGAAATTACGCTGTTTTATATAAGAAGAACGTAGCAAACGTTACATCAAATCACGGGTTAAGATTAGAGAATGGTACAATTTTCAAATGTTACGTCTTGCGATAGTTGTTGAGGGCGTACACAAATTCTACCAAGTGCTACAAAATATTGTTCACGTGACTTACGACTTGCCAGTTATGACCACTACCAAGTGCTTTTTTTTTTTTTTTTTTACTTCAAAAGTCATTTTATTAGCAAGACAATATCATTTGTTACATAACGCGTTAAAAAGTTGGGACAAGAATGAAACAAAGCCCAAGGAACAAGTGCCGTGTATGCATATTTAGTTAATTGATCAGCACACGTATTTGCAGCTCTAGTACCAAAAGTAAATTCCAGGTCCTCGAATCGGGATGACCACTCCACTACCAAGTGCTATTCAACTTTTTCAACCGTTTTAACAAAAAAAAAAAAACTTTTTCCACCGTAAAAAAAAAATAATTAAGCCAACTACAACAAAAGAAATTGCTCTCTACTTTCCACACAAACCCATTTAAATTAAATAAAATGAGAGAAAATAAAAAGCGATTACTTTTGCGACTTTTGGGTTTCGTCGTAATCCACCGCCTTATCTCGCCGGAGATAAGCTTCTGCCGACAACCACCGATCGGACATGGCCTTGCTCTTGTTCCGGCGATTCATCTCTCACCAACCGCTTCTGTGACGGTTTCTCCAAGAGCGGTTAAACAAACGGCAGTTACGAATTTGGTAACTGCCGGAACCCTAGTTCTATTTAACGGGAGAAAAAATCACCAGATCCAGAGACTACACACTTTAATCCAAATCCCTCTCTTCCTTCTCATCATGTCTACCAATCTTCGCAATAAAATGAAGCATATTGACTTAGGCAGTTCCGATCTGGTGATCTCTGTCCCTCTCAGCCTTGTCGCGGATGCGGAAGACCAGAACCGATTCAGTCTTATCGTCAAGCCGGTTAATCCCCGCAAACAACCTCTGCGCTCGATGCTGACTGCCTTACCCATAATTTGGGGAGTCACTGATGAAGTTGTCAGCAGGATTTTGGAGAACAACAAGATCCAGTTTGTGTTTGAATCTGAGGAGACTATGCTCTCGGTGATGCGGCGTGGCCCGTGGTGCTTCAATGACTGGCTCTGTTCTATAGAGCGCTGGAGTCCTGACTTCTCCGATGAACTACTAAAGTTCATCCCTCTGTGGGTCCAAATCAGAGGAATCCCCATCCAATTCCTTACTCTGGCCATGGTTCTTCACATTGGTGCTGAGATTGGGGACTATATGGAGACAGATTTCGATGGTGTTGGAGCCAACTGGGCAAACTTTGTTCGTGTGCGTCTCTATTGGAACATTGAAGAACCGATCCGTACTCGCCGTGTCTTTCAATTCGGCGAAGAAATTGTGACTCTCCAGTTCCAATTTGAGAAGGTTCGTAACTTTTGTGGCCTTTGTGGGATGTTATCCCATGACTCCGGTGATTGCTCAATGATTCAGGGACCACCGCCGGACCCGAGTGACGATGATGATGATGATGACTCGGGGAATGATCAAGCACTGGAGGAACATCACCAGGACCATACCGAGAACCCTCAGGAGATTCCTTATGAACCAGAGGCTCATTCTACACAGGATGCTTCTAATGCTTCTAAAAAAAGAAAGGTATACTCTCCTGTTAATGTTCTGCCTGCAGGTTACTGGGATTTTCATCATGTGGTCCAGGCTGATGATCTTCAAGAGAGTTTCCTGAAACGACGCCGGTCCCATGCTGAGGCTAGAGAGATCCGCAGTTGGTACGCCATGCATCCTGACGCTAGTTCTTCCCGTGAGGAGACCGCGCGAGAGGACAAACCACATCAAAACAGTGACGGTACGGTGGGCCAGAAACCACCGAAGGAGGAATGAATACGGCGTTTTGGAACTGCCGGGGGTTGAAAGAGTACCCGGTAGTTCGACGCCTTAAGGAGCTGAAGAAATCCTTTGCTCCGGACATACTCTTTCTCATCGAGACGAAGAATCCCGACGATGTGGTTCGAGATGTTGCTGTACAAGTTGGGTATGATAATGTTCGTTGTATTTCGTCAGTTAGGGGGGTGGGGGGTCTTGCTTTGCTATGGAATAATGCTGTATCAGTTTCGTTTATAACTCTGTCTACTCGGTTGATCGATTGTCATGTTAATAAGAATGGTGTTGCTTTCTACTTTTCCTTTGTATATGGCAATCCAATACGCAAACTAAGGAATATCTTATGGGAGCAGTTACAAAGAATCTCAATTCAAAGACAAGCACCATGGATACTCTGTGGTGATTTTAACGAGATACTTTCACCAAATGAGAAAATTGGGGGACCTGAACGAGAACCTTGGAGCTTTGTTGATTTTCAGACATTGGTCCAAGTGTGTGGCTTATCGGATTTAAGTTCTACTGGTAACCGATTTTCATGGGTGAGGAAGAGAAGAAATTATACAGTCCAATGTTGCTTGGATCGGGTAATGTCGAACAAGGAATGGCAAGCTCTCTACCCCTATTCCGAAATTGAGTTCTTGGATTTGGTGGAGTCGGATCATCGGCTGGTGATTATTAAGATGCGGGATAAAATTGAATCTGGTCGCAGACACTTTCGCTTTGACTACCGACTTTGCAGGGAGGTTGGTTTTAAAGACGTTGTTGCTAAAGGCTGGACAAAACAGTCAACGAATAGGATTGGTGTTCGAATTCGTAATTGTCGTTCGCAGCTTGCTTTTTGGAAACGGCGGAAATCTATGAACTCATTACACAAAATCGCCGAGCTCCGTAATAAGATATATTGGTTGACAAGACAGTCACATACCTCCCCCAGGGAACTACACAAGTTGCGGGTTGAGCTTGGACAAGCGTACAAAGCTGAGGAGCTTTATTGGTTTCAAAAAAGTCGATCACGCTGGTTAAAATATGGAGACCGGAACACACGCTTCTTCCATGCAGTCACCAAAAACCAACGAGCCAAAAATCGTATCTCTTTTATCAAAAACGCAGATGGTCAAGTGTTGACTGGCGATGTGGATATCGCCACCGAGGCAGAGAGGTATTTCACACAACTATTTACTTCCAGTGACCTGGATCCATACTCCGATCTTCTCCAATGTGTCCCAACGGTGGTAACTCCGGCCATGAATAGTGATCTCACTAAGGACGTTACGGCGGAGGAAATACGCTTAGCACATTTTCCATTGGTTCATTTAAAGCTCCCGGGTTTGATGGGTTCATTGCAGGCTTTTACAAAGAATGTTGGGATATAATCGGATTAGATATCGTCAAGGAGGTTCAATCTTTCTTCCGCACGGGTACGTTAGATCCCACTTTAAATCATACAAATATCTGTTTAATCCCGAAAATCGACCGGCCGGACACCATGAAAGATTTCCGTCCTATAAGTCTATGTACGGTGCTGTATAAGGTTGTTGCGAAGATACTAGTTAACCGCCTCAAGCATGTGTTAACCAGTATTGTTAATGAGAATCAAGCGGCCTTTATTCCTCGACGATACATCACAGATAATGTCATCCTGGCCCATGAAGTCTTTCATGCTTTGAAGTCTAGACAGCCGTTTTATACTATGTATATGGCTGTCAAGACAGATATAAACAAGGCTTATGATAGGCTTGAATGGAAATTCCTCGAAGGAGTGATGAGATGGAAGGGGTTCTGTGAACAGTGGATTACCTGGATTATGTCGTGTGTTCAGACTGTTTCCTTCTCGGTTCTTATTAATGGTAGTCCGTATGGAGAGTTTAAACCGCAAAGAGGTCTCCGATAAGGGGACCCGCTGTCTCCCTATCTCTTTATCTTATGCTCGGATGTATTAAGCTGCCTCCTGAATAAGGCTTCTAGCGACGGTGCCCTTAACGGCATTCGGTTAAGCCGTGGTGGCCCAGAGTTCACGCATCTCATGTTCGCAGATGATTCGTTGTTCTTTGCCAAAGCAGATGTCTAGAATAGTCAGACTCTCTCCAAAATATTTCAGCAATATGCTCGGCTCTCTGGTCAGGTTATTAGTTTTGATAAGTCTACAATCACGTTTGGTACCAAGGTTTATGCACATACAAGGCATACGGTACAACACATCCTCCGAATCCCCAATGTTGGTGGTGGCGGTAAATATCTGGGATTGCCGGAACAATTTGGTCGGAAAAAACAGAGATGTTTAAGTATATCAAAGAGAAGGTGGAAAAACGCATTTGGGGATGGCAGAACCGATTTTTGTCCGTAGCGGGCAAAGAAATATTGATTAAAAGTGTGGCTTTAGCAATGTCTATCTACTCCATGAACTGTTTTCAATTACCAGTGGAGTTGTGTGATGATTTAAATGGTATGCTGAGCAGATTTTGGTGGGGATCAACTCCAGAGAAGAGAAAGATGACATGGGTTTCTTGGGCAAAACTCACAACCCCAAAGCGAAGTGGCGGGCTAGGGTTTCGCGACCTCCATGGGTTTAATCAAGCGTTGTTGGCTAGCCAAGCTTGGAAAATAATGCAACGCCCTCAGAGCTTAATATTTCGGGTCTTAAAACATCGATATTTTCGGAATGAGGGACTTCTACAAGCCAACGTTCGCCATGGGGCTTCGTTTGACTGGCGATCCTTACATTTTGGGATCCAACTTCTCCGCCATGGGACTTGTTCCCGAATTGGGAACGGCCAATCAACACGGATGGGTATAGACTGCTGGATTCCTACACAACCTCTGCGGCCAGTACACTTGCTACCTCATGTTGATCCGACGCTCCCAGTACAGATTCTCATCAACCCCCGAACCAAAGATTGGGATGACAGAGTTCTTCATCAGTTAGTCGATCCAGGTGATCATGATCTTATCCACAAGCTATATATATCTCCTCGGTTGCCTCCGGACTCTCTCTTTTGGTGCTTCACAAATGATGGCCAATATACGGTCAAATCTGGCTACTCCTTGTGGAAGACTTTAGCGACTGGGGTTGAAGCTCAACCCCCGCTAGCGACACAACCGGAGATTAGTCAAGCCCTATGGAGATTGGAAATTCCTCTGAAGCTCAAGCATTTCCTATGGAAGGTATGTTCTAACATTTTGCCTATTGCTGCAAACCTGATCCGCCGACATGTCTCTGTGGATCCTTATTGCTGCCGGTGTGCTTCTACTGAGGAGACTCTTGAACACCTCTTTTTCACCTGCCCGTATGCTCTGTCTGTCTGGCGACTAATTGGCTTGTCACCTCCGGCGACTACTGAAGATCCGATCCGCTCTCTGTTGCTAGATAATCTTCACTCCGGGACTTTAATTCAGGGACGGTTGGTAGCATGTCATTTGCTTTGGCAGTTATGGAAAGCTCGAAATGACCTGGTTTTTAATAAACGTCTCCGGTCATGTCAAGACACCGCCAATAGAATAATGAATGATTTTAATGAGTGGCAGACACAATTTCCAGAGGCCAGGGGAGGTATCCAGTTAATTCCCATGAATAGCGGACGACAAAAAGGCAAGTGGGAACCCCTTCCCTTTGACTGGATAAAGTGTAATTATGATGCTTCGCATCGAGACGGCTACACTTACTCCACGTTAGGCTGGCTCATACGCGATGCAAATGGTCAAGTGCTCCACTGCGGTATGGGTAAATATCAAGGTCGGTTCACGGTTGAAGAAGCGGAACTCTCAGCACTTTTGTGGGCCATTCAAGCTGCTTGGAGTCTTGGCTATCGTAAGGTGGAATTCTGTGGAGATAACTTCACCATTTATAAGTTACTTAAGGATAGTATGGGAAGTCTTGCCCTCCAACACTATCTCAATGAGGTCGCGGAGTGGTCATCCCGATTCGAGGACCTGGAATTTACTTTTGGTACTAGAGCTGCAAATACGTGTGCTGATCAATTAACTAAATATGCATACACGGCACTTGTTCCTTGGGCTTTGTTTCATTCATGTCCCAACTTTTTAACGCGTTATGCAACAAATGATATAGTCTGCTAATAAAATGACTTTTGAAGTGAAAAAAAAAAAGAAATTGCTCTCTAATCATATCAGTTACTTGACAAATATTTGTGATATCTTTAAACAAAAATTAATCACACTTTCAACTGCCAAAGCAAGAGAATAATTAATAAAACAGTGACAAAGAATTTCAAATAAAAATTTGGTGACCAATAGACTTCTCAAGATCAAGAAATCAAATAGAATAACAAAGTTTGTCAACGTCAACGCATGGGGATGCATACACGTAGCAACGTGCTACTGCTAATCTATATATTTATTCTATATCAGCCTATATATCTTTCTACTTGGGGCTGCATGCAAAGTATTTCTTCATTACAAGTTCCTTTTCATTCATTGAATCTTATTACTATATTCCATGCTTAAACCATAAAATCCCCAGATGTTGGAGTGTTTCTCAATGTAACTAACCAAAACATCATTAACCCAAACAAAGAAAACAATATATTGTATTGTATGCAACTACAATGGATCTTTCATGAGTTGAACATAGCGTTTTAGAAGATCTAGTGACACCATATATGTAGATCATTAACTTAAATTACGGTGCATGATTTAAGGAACTAAAAAATATATATAACAAAGATTATCTTATGATGAGGTTTACGTGAGATACCTCTAATTGTGTTGGCAACTTTTCTTGACTCTTTAGCATTGCCTGATAAGATTTTGGTTTTGATTAAACCCCAAGAGTTTACAAAGACCGGTTCCATGTCTGACATTACCGGACTCATCTTCTATTATATACCAAAGTGATCAGTTAATTCTAGCGACTAAGAACTGCACACAAACCTCGCTGTTAGTAACACATAGCCATTTAACAAAACTTCAAATTAATGGTAATAGAACACTAAGATGTTATTAACAACCAAAACAAAACATTCTTTCACGGATATTCTACAAACAAATCAAATGCAAATCTCAAAAAAAGATGTTGATGTTAATGTTGTTGTGAACAAATCAAAGCCAAACCACAATTCACAAGTAAAGTGTGATGATATGTGGTCAATAGAACAACTTGATCAAGCCTTTTTTTAATTCATTTGCAAATAAATAAAATTATAGCAAATGAGTAGAACATGCTTGAAGAAGAAGAGAGTTCCAAAGCTTTTTGTCCTCAACCAACTGTTTAACTGTATCATAGATTCATAACTCATATGTGTAACAGTGTTTTTCTCTACTTATAAATATGAGCCTCCCTTTACCACTTCATCTACATATACCATTATCTAAAAGCATTCTTCCTAAACTCTTAACTTTTTTTTTTATATTGAAGATGAATAGACTAACCTTGAAATGTCTTCAACTGAAATTTCTCCTTTTAATCTCCTTATTCTCTTCGAGGACTTGCGATGCTAGACACAGTGTATACTGGAGAGGAAACCGCAGGTCTATCGCTGAAGGGGAAAGTTCAGGAACATTCAATGTCCTTGACTATGGCGCAAAAGGTGACGGGACAAGTGATGACACAAAGGTGAATAGACATTTCTATGGCTTAGTGATGTAGATATCCGTTTCTCGATAAATAATGGAATCACACCATCTCAAAAAGCAACGATTTTTCGATTGATCAATGTACCATTAATATCGCAGGCTTTTGACGATGCTTGGAAAGAAGCTTGTAAGGTGGCAGCATCGACATTATTAGTTCCATCTGGTGCCACCTTCCTTGTCGGACCTGTTTCCTTCCTGGGAAAAGAATGCAAAGAGAACATTGTGTTTCAGGTGAGTTGCCAGGGAAATTTCAGAACAGATAAATGTTCTTGGAGCATCTTTAGTTATATTCGACAAACTGTATTTATACACTGCGCAGTTAGATGGAAAGATCATAGCTCCAACGAGTTCAAGTGCCTGGGTACCAGGTCTCTTGCAATGGATAGAATTCAAATCCGTAAAAGGAATCACTATAAAAGGAAAAGGGGTGATAGATGGACAAGGATCCGTATGGTGGAACAAGTCCCCTGGCTATAATCCAACAGATGAGTCAGAGTCAACAACTAGGAACTATATGGTAAACTTCAGTTGAATATTCTTAGCTAACAAAACTGGAAAATCTAGCTTGCAATAACCTCTGCTTCTTGTATTTTCTAAAAAGGCGAAGGATCAATTGGGTACAGAAATGCCACAAACTAAACCAACAGTAAGTTTCATTTGATTCGTGTTATGGATCGAGGAGCCAATTACAATCAGCATTTTAAACTTAAATTACTTACCTGGGTTTGTATGTAGGCTTTGAGGTTCTATGGGAGTGACAGTGTCACAGTCAGCGGGATAACCATACAGAACAGCCCTCAAACCCACCTCAAGTTTGATAGCTGCATAAACATTCAAGTGTCTGATTTCACAACTTCATCCCCTGGAGACTCCCCAAACACCGATGGAATTCACCTGCAAAACTCTCAAGATGTCGTTATATACCGCACCACGCTGGCTTGTGGTAACCACAGACTTCAAACATGTTCAATTTCGTTTTGATCAAAGATAGTACAAGTCAACTCATTCTTAATAAGACACTACAAGTCAAATCATCATAAATTTCCAGACTATACTTCACGTAGCTGCGATGAAACTTTCCAGGGTGAATAAATAACAATTTCTTGCATTCCACAGGAGATGACTGTATATCAATTCAAACTGGATGCTCGAATATCTACATACACGATGTGGACTGTGGGCCTGGCCATGGAATTAGCATTGGAGGACTAGGAAAGGAGAACACGAAGGCATGTGTTTCAAACATCACTGTCCGTGATGTCACGATGCATGAAACTACAAATGGTGTTCGAATAAAATCATGGCAGGTAAATTTCCCTAGACAAATATATGCATAACAGAATACAGGCAAAGACACCTGAAAGTAGCATGTGATAACAATTCAAATATGCTGAAAAACTTTCTATTATGTTTAATGCTAGGGAGGGTCAGGGTCTGTAAAACAAATTATGTTTTCAAATATTCAAGTCAGTGAAGTAGCCAATCCGATAATAATAGATCAATATTACTGCGACGGTGGAGGATGCCACAATGAAACTTCAGCAGTCGCTGTATCAAATATAAACTACATAAACATAAAAGGTACCTACACAAAAGAACCTGTACGCTTTGCCTGCAGTGATAGCTTGCCATGCACAGGGATCTCACTGTCGACCATAGAGCTTAAGCCGGCCACAGAAAAAGCAAGTATACAAGAGCCTTTCTGCTGGGAAGCATATGGTGAACTGAAATCCGAGACTCTTCCACCAATTCAATGTTTGAAAATAGAAAAGTCAACAGGATCTGTAAGTCCGTCTGACAATGATGCTTGCTGATATTAGAGCAAGAAATTGTGAAAAAATGTTAAGATACGAAAAATATGCATACTACGAATAAGGAAGGATAGATTCCCTTAGTTTGCCTTATACTAGTTTGTATAAATGAAACCTGTAAATAATGTAACATATTGTGTGTTAATGTATTGCATTCTGTTATAGACAAGAAGTTCCAACTTTCAGGCCATAGCCTTAGGAAGATTGGATCTGAGGCAACAATCTAACAGTCATAACTTTTGGACCAGTTATGATAGAACAAATCACAAGCAATATAACACTCCATAAAACAAGTTATATCATCTGAGAAATGCAAAGAAAATGTACGAATGAAAGTTAATTTGCTAAACAGCATATAAAAGTCTATTCACCATCGATTCCAACACAAGCAAACAAGTAGAACAACTTAGTTTGTAACAAAGGATAAACAATGACAAGCTAGAACTTAGACGGAAAGAACATTCTAAACGCAGTTCCAAAGCTCAAGCTAAAAGGCCAACATTAGATAACAGCGCAAAACAGATAATCTGAATGAATATATAACTTGGGCAAAAAAGATTCTGAAATATATGGTCTGTGTCTCAACCGTGCATTCTGTTTGGGAGATTTGCATCACACAAATGTGATGTACTCCCATGTATATAGAAAAACAAACATGTTTCTTGTCATCTTCTGCTTCTTACACCATAGCTAAATCCTGCAGCGGCAGATAGGACGAAATTTTTCACGACGAAAATCCAGGAGAACAGAAAATAAAACCTCAAACTCAGAAATAACAGTTTTACCCATATCCTACATGATGATGAAGCGAGAATTTGAGGAAGATTGTCTCGTCAGCGCTTGCCAAAACCAACTCCTGCTTTCCTTTTTTGTCGTTCTTGTATTCTTTCAGGGCTTGGCAATCCTGTTTTTTCTTCGTACTTCTTTTCTAGGGCCTGCAGTAAAAAAAACTTGTCAAGAATATTGCAGTATTAACATAAACAAACAATTTAAGACGGTACTGATGCAAAGATGTTGACCAAAGTCACTACTAATGTACAAATGGTTTTAGTTACTAGTTATTTTAGCTTTAGACTCCTGCTACAGTTTTACTCACCTCTAACTCTTCACGAATGCTGTCAAGAACTAGATCCGTCATTCTGTCGAAGAAAAGAACTCCCTGCAATTGACAGATCATTCCATCAGACTGAAACAAAAGCTTGCAAGTGATACCCACATACAACAACACCAAACACCTCCGTGAAAACATGTAAAATGCATGCCCAGTAACACACAATGTACTAACGAGGCTAGGTCCCCATGAAGGAAGATGTCTTTCAATGATGAAACATCAAAATATGTCAGCTTTCTCTATGGTCAGTTGTGTAAACACAACTGCAGCTATTGAATTGTCCGTAAATGTATTTTATGTTTTGTGTTTGCATTTCATAGAGACAAACCTCCAGATGGTCATATTCGTGCTGAAAGATTCGTGCAGGTAAACGTGATAGACTGATAGAAAATCTTGCCCCAGTAATGTCCTTTGCATCAATCTTGACAGATTGTGGTCTCTGGAAGCAAAAACAATCAAATGAAAACAGATTTCCAAGACAAGGATGGGGAACTGAAACAAAACTACGGTTAAAAAGTAATTCAGTTGAGGAAGGTTGAACATACGACTACATCAGCATAGATTCCCGGGAAGGATAGGCAGCCTTCATTAAATGGGACTAATTTGTCGGAATATTTATTGATTTTCGGATTCACAAGAACAATTTCTTCTCCTTCATCTGGCACCCCAGCCGGATTAAACACCATGAGTTGAACATTGAGACCTACTTGTGGAGCCGAAAGCCCGATGCCATCCGTTCTGTTCAATGGCATGTAATCAAAGTTTCAATCTAAGTCTGTCTGTGTTATTAAGTACTTGATTACTTTCAAAATAATTCCAAAAGCATAACATACACAAAAAATTGAAAAAAAGATCAAATACGTTTATGTACATAGATATAAAAAGACTTACTTGTACATAACATTAAACATAGCATCTACCAAATTCTTCAAGTTCTCATCAAAAACACCAATCATCTTGTTCTTAGCCCGTAAGATAGGATCCGGATACTCAACAATCCTCAATGGAGTCTCAAATTGAAGATCAGAAGCTAAAATATATCATCACGAAGATTCCAAAACAAACTACAACCAATCAATATATACAAAATACTAGCAGAAAATAAAACTAGAAGATTAAAGTAATTGCAACTACTATCATCCCAATCCTAAAGTGAGCACGTAAGTTACCCAAAGCTACTTCGTCTTCCTTGCGCGAGACGCGCTTTACTTGAGCTCGTACCGGAGGTGTCAAAGGTCCGGTTCGGTTAACGGCGGAGGAGAACATGACGGTGGCACTGAGCCGACCATAACCGGCGGAGAGATTAGTCGCAAGGCGAGAGAAAACCGGTAAGAAAAAGCGAGAGAGTGGTGGAGCTTGGAGGAAGCAGTTACAGACTGCCATTGCTGGGACTAGACAGGACGAGTAATATTCAGCTACGGAAGAAAGAGCGTAAAATTCAATTTGTGTGGAGAGAAGAAAGGGATCGATTGAGCGAAATCTGAAATATTGCTACATTATAAGGATCAAAACTATAATAATGAATTTTAAGGTGGCTATTTTTATATTATGTAATTTTAATGGGGGTGATTATTCAATATAAGAAGAACTATTGTAGCACATTGATAAATATTTCTATTTTTAGAGAGCTAAAGACATTTTCTCTTCCAAAACTCGCGGCTTGCTCTTTGGAGCTTTCTTCTTCTTCTTCGAAAGGTAAAATCTTTTTCTTCGTCTTCTCTCACACCAATTTCTCGATCCAGATTCTGTATCATCTTGAGACATCTCTGGGTATCTTTGTTTTTCTCGGTTTTGAGATCTATGCATCCTTCTTTAGAGTATCAAGAGATTGATCGATTTACTTTTTTCTTGTTTATAGGGTTGATTTTTGTATCTTCGATTCAAGTGTTTATTTTATTGTTTTCAGTTTGATTTGTATATAATATAGTGCAATTCAAGGATCTGATTTATCGATGTTGTTGCAATCTATAAGAATTGTTTGGTTGTGTTGAGATTGTTTGGACCTGGTCGTGTTTCAGAATTTCTGATTGTGTTGTATCGTATGGTTTGTGTTTTGGTTTGTGGTGCTTGAATCTAGGGTTAAAATGGGGCTTAACTTCACCAAGTTGTTCAGTCGGCTTTTCGCCAAGAAAGAAATGCGGATTCTGATGGTAGGTCTTGATGCTGCTGGTAAGACCACTATCCTGTACAAGCTCAAGCTTGGCGAAATTGTCACCACCATCCCCACCATCGGTAAACTTTTTGATAATTCCTCTAGTTGAGAATCTTTGTCAGTATGTATTTTAGATCTTGCTCTTTTGTGTTGTTTCTTACTTGTATATCTCTCGGGGGGTTTTATGTAAATCCTCTCGTTCTCACTCTGGTTTTTCTTTTCATTGATGTTTTTCCGCTGCTTAAATTTAATGTAGAAGAAGTTTTTATATTCCAGGATTTAATGTGGAGACTGTTGAATACAAGAACATCAGCTTCACTGTTTGGGATGTGGGGGGTCAGGACAAGGTACACACTCTAAGTCTTGCCTAGTATATTTTTGATTTTTTAAGCTGTTCTGCACATCGATAGTTTCCGCGTGGCTACTACTTATCATGCAAGCACAGTTTGAATAAGAAATTTATATATTCAGGTGGTTTTATCTCCAGGTCCAGTGTCTTCTTCTTCTTCTTTTTTGTTATTTGACATAAAGAATGTAACTTCTTTGAAAAACAGATTCGTCCTCTGTGGAGGCACTACTTCCAGAACACTCAAGGTCTTATATTCGTGGTTGATAGCAACGACAGGGACCGAGTTGTGGAGGCGAGGGATGAGTTACATCGCATGTTGAATGAGGTTCGCATTTCTTCCTGGTTTTGTCTTGTATCACAGTAAGAGAGAAACACCTTTTCCATGATCTGATTTAAAACACTGTTTGCAGGATGAACTAAGGGATGCTGTCCTTCTTGTTTTTGCAAACAAACAAGATCTTCCCAATGCAATGAATGCTGCAGAAATAACCGACAAGCTTGGCCTTCACTCTCTTCGCCAACGCCATTGGTAAAGTTATCATCATTCTAGAGTGTACTCCTTAATGTGGTTAGATTAATCACAGAGTGGTAGAATGTATCTCTGATGTTCCTTTCCGTTAACAGGTACATTCAAAGCACTTGTGCGACATCTGGGGAAGGTCTCTATGAAGGCCTTGATTGGCTCTCCAACAACATCGCTAGCAAGGTAACCCCATTTTTTGTAAAAAGAATTAAGTAGAAATTTGAAAGGAACACTCTTCTGATTCCTGTTGCTCAAGATATGATCTACGAATACTGATAAAACTTTCATTTTGATTTTGAGTAGGCATGATGAAGCTGCTGAAACACTTTTTTGGGCACTGAAAAAGAGACCGTTAGTGAATGTGGAGAAGAGAAAATGAATGTTTTTGATGTTTGTGTCGTCTTTTACTTGTGTTAGTCTCTAAAACTCACCTCGGGTTTGATAGTTCCTTTACTACTGGTTTTTGTGTTTTGCAACTTATTGAAGTGCTTCGAGAAGCAGTAGGTATGTTACCTCTCTTGTTATAATATATAAACTACCGGTTTTGTATTATTCTGTTTTGAAATTCGCTATCTGTTTTAGGCTTTTTAGCCTACGCCAAAAGTGTTCAATGAATCAAATATGATACGCATGGTGGCTCAGTAGAGTCCCAACAGTTAGTAGATTCGTGTTTCGACATGCTTAGGCAAGTATGAGGGTCAATAATGGTGTGATTTTCTGGATCTTGAATTTGGAAAAGCTATCGGAAGAATTAGCAAAATCCGTGGTGAGTCGCAACTTTTCCTTATGGTCTTTTTCTTTTGCGGAAGCCCAAACTTTAACGAGCTCAAGGCATGACACTTGACTTGATCCAGTTCATTGATACATCTAGCTCCACATGACATGACGATATACAATAATTACCACGAAAGAATCAACAGACAGATTCGGGTTCATCAGGTCCTCACAAGGGACCTGAAGCAAGAGACTTTCTCAAAACCACAAGATATATTTTAAAATGTTGCAAAGTCATTTACGCATCTAAAGCAAAAGAAGAAGATAGTAACAATGTGGTGCTGGTTCTTGCGCATGCGATGATTTGGTGTGATATATCGTTTCTTCAAAGGTTAGTTATGAGTTTTGCTTTGGGTGAAGAAATAAGTAAAATAAAGATTAAGACAGATTTCAAATGCTTTTTTCTTCTCGATCAAGACCAATCTCTAGTTATGGCCTAGCTCGTTAATGAGTAATCTTTGGTAAAGTAATATGTTATATTTTGTGAAATTCCATGATAGCGCAAAACGCTGATCTCATATTTTGCAAAACAGATTTCAATTTAATTTACTTTTTTGTAAACACGTATCACAAAAATATAAAAAGAAAAAGGAAGAATTAATTTTTTTTGCCAATAGTCCCACATCGACAAACTAAAACAAAGCAAGAGTGATTTATATAAGAGAGAAAACTTGAATCGTATTTATTCTATAAGCTCGTACCTCTGTATCTTTGATTTCTAAAGAGACGGGCTTTACAACCCGGTTGATGAACCATAACTGTAGGGGATCGATGCTCGGTTCGATTTAATCCTAGCCGAGGTGGTTGCACAATGGTCTGACAGGTTCACTCTATTTTTCATTTTACCTCCCATAGTTTTGATTTATTGTATAATCGTCCACGTACTTGTTAAAATTATATTTTTTATTTTACCCACCAAAGTTTTGATTTATTATATAATGGCCCACATACTTGTTAAAATTATTGTTAGGAGTTCACACATTCACCTCGGAAACTTTTATAAAACAACCAAACTGAAACCCTCATTAAAACCCAAACAGTTGCAGAGAAACATCCAAATCGAACTTTTACTAATGGTTGTTATGCACGAAGCTTTTTTGTCTTCTCATATTTTATTTCACTCATCTTCCTTAATCTCTGCTCTTTCTTCTTCTTCGTACCGTTTTGGTTTTTCCGATCGTCTCAATTTCTCTTCACCAGCCACAAACTCCGCCGCAATCAAATTCTTAAATGGCGTTCTACAATCATATTTACAGAATTTTCTCTTTCTTCACCATCCCGCCTCTAATTCGAATCTTCCCAAGCTGTGAGCTAATTAGTCCTTTTTTTATGGGTTTGTTTTTATTGATCGATGATTCTAATTGATAGGCGATGATGATTTAGGAGACTGAGAAATTTAAAAAACCCCCAAGAGGGATCTTTTTGAAAGACTTTGTTGATGAGATTGTGGGAATCTTGCCTTGAGATAAATCATTTTGTTTATTGTCAGATGATTATGTTAACATCAGAGCAAGGAAGTGTTCAAGATCCTAACTTTATCCCTTTAACAGTAAGAAAACCACTAACGCTTTATCTTCAACAGCTAATATATAGTGATGATCGAAGAAGATAAACAAGAAAGGAGACAACTTTGTGAGAAAAGAGAAGACTTTATATAAATATGGAAGCTTTGGCCAAAACCCTTTGTAAATCTTAAGAGAAGGACATATCTTATTTATGATATAATGAATCGATTACAAAGATGAAAACATGGTTTCTTAAACGATAAATCTTCTAAATCTATCATTGAGACACACTCTCTTCATAATCAGATTCAGATGAATCTGCCCTATAACAAAAGCTATCCAAAACAAGCCAAAATATCAACACAACCAACATCAAGTTTATTGTTATAAAGAGATAGAAGGGAGAGGGTAGTTTCGACTTCCTCCTCTTTAGTGATTGAGATTAAGGATTTAGGTGTGAGTACGAGGCCCAACACTCTTATCTTTCTCCATATCAGCCCCCACACTTGGCCTATTCGACTCTACTTTTTTTCTCTCAGCTTCAGTGTTCTGTTTCTCCTATATTTTAGTGCTCTGTTTCTTCCTGAAGTAAACATGGTGAAACGTATCAATACCATCCCCTTTGAGACACAGCTTGTCCTCAAGCTGAAAGGAGAGATATTGTCTGCTCAAAGAGAGACCCAATACCCACGAGTTTTCATGCTCGACAAATCCTTCCACTTCACTAAGACTTCCAGCTGCCCGTTTTTAGTATATCTGGTATCGAGCACTTCCTCTAGTTTGATTATCAGTTCATCCTTATCCAAGAATGAAGAAGGCAATGATGTTACCACAATATCAGTCCCGATAGCTGGTTTAAGCTGAGAAACGTGAAATAACGGGTGAATGCGAGAGGAAGGAGGCAGCTGCAATCTGTATGCTACTTTGCCAATGTGTTCTACGATTTCAAAGGGTCCATAGAACTTGGTAGCAAGTTTTGGATACACTTGGCGAGCTATTGATTGTTGGCGGTAAGGACGAAGCTTCAACCACACTTTCGAATCCACTGTGAACTCTACTTCACGTCGATGTTTATCTATTGCATTTTTCATTCATTGATGCGCCTTGGATAAGGTGAGTTTCAATTCCTTTATCATCAAATCTCTCTCCCTTAGAATGTGTTCAACATCATAGTTCCTTGTTGATCCCTGCTCAAAAAGCATTAACGAAGGTGGGTCTCTCCCATAAACAACGTTGAATGGTGTTGTCTTTAAGGAAAAGTGGTAGATGGTGTTGTAGGAGTATTCAGCCTAAACTAAGTATCGATGCCACGTTTTAGGATGGCTTGATGCAAAACACCAAAGGTATGTCTCCAAACCCCGATTCACTACTTCGGTTTGACCGTCCGTTTGCGGATGATAAGTCGTGCTATATTTATGCTTTGTTAGAGAAAGCTTACAACATTCGGTCCAAAACGAGCTAAGGAAAATGTTGTCGCGGTCAGAAACGATGGACTTGGGATAGCCATGGAGTTTCACAATCTCATTGACAAAGCAAATAGCCACATGACGAGCCGTGAACGGATGCTTCAAACCTACAAAGTGTCCATACTTACCCAAACAGTCCACGATAACATATATCGAATTAAAGCCTTCGGAAGTTGGCAATCCCTCAATGAAATCCATGCTAATGTCTTGCCAAATCTCCTCCGGAATTGGAAGTGGTTGTAGCAAACCAGGCGGAACCATGGTTGAATATTTCTGTTGTTGGCAAACCGCACATCGAGACACATAATCTTGAACTGCGTTTCTCATATCTGTCCAATGAAACAGCTGTTGGACTCGTTTTAGTGTCTTTAAAACTCCCGCGTGGCCACCGGTCAATGAATCATGGTATTCATGAAGTAGAAGGGGAATAAACTGTGATGTTGGAGATATCATCAAGCGTCCTTTATACCATACCCGACCATCGATTACCTGAAACTCATGCTTCTGCATTTTGTCTTCTGTAATGTTCTGTTTTAGAAGTTGCATGTCACAATCACTATCAACCTCAGCCAAAATTTCTTGAAGTTGCAGGATGGAGGGCACAACTATAGCCAAGAGAGACGTTGTCGTCAATTGTGGCTGTTGTTGAGTCATCCTAGAGAGGCCACCAACTGCTTTATTCGTAGCCCCTGGTTTATAGAGAATGTCAAACTTAAAATCCATCAATTTAGTGAGCCACTTGTGTTAATCTATTGACACATCTCTTTGTTCTAGCAGGAATTTCAAGCTTTTTTGATCGGTAAGAACCTGAAAATGACGACTAATTAAGTAGTGTTTCCACTTGAGAATAACAAATACAATCGCCATCAATTCCCTTTCGTAAATAGGCTTGAGTTGCTCTCTTGGTGTTAGACCATGGCTATAGTAAGCAACTGGCTACTTATCTTGCATTAGAACAACTCCTAAGCCACTCCCCGAGGCATCCGCTTCAATAACAAATGGTTCCTTAAAGTTTGGAAGCCGCACGACCGGGGCTGAGATCATTGCTTTTTTAAAAATATCAAAAGCTTGTTGAGCTACATCGGACCAGAGAAAACAATCTTTGTGGAGTAGTTCAGTCAACGGTTTAGCTAGACTCCCATATCCTCGGATAAATCGTCGATAGTACCCCGTAAGACCAAGAAAACCGCATAACTCTTTTAAGGACTTTGGTGTTGGCCATTTCATCATTGCCTCTGTTTTAGAAGGGTCCGTAGATACTCCACTTGATTAGATCACATGGCCAAGATAATCAATTTGCCTTTGTCTGAAGCTACACTTCTTAAGATTTGCAAATAGTTGTTGCTTGGCCAGAATATCCATGACCATTTCCAAGTGTTGAGTGTGTTCTTCCTGTGAATGGCTATATACCAAGATGTCGTCAAAAAAAACCAGAACACATTTCCGTAAATACGGTCGAAAGATGGCATTCATAAGGGCTTGGAATGTAGTCGGTGCGTTTGTTAAACTGAATGACATAACAAGAATTTATAGTGTCCTTCATGCGTTCTAAAGGTTGTCTTCTCAATGTCAGCTTCTTTCATTCGGATTTAGTGGTATCCCGAACGTAAATCCAGCTTTGAAAAGAATGCCGCTCCATGAAGCTCATCAAGCAGTTGATCGATCATTGGAATCGGGTATTTTTCTGGGACTGTAGCTCTGTTAAGCGCTCTATAATCGACACAAAATCGCCATGATTTATCCTTCTTCTTGACGAGAAGGACCGGACTTGAGAAAGGACTTTTGCTAGGCCGAATAATACCTACTTATTTCATATCCACCACCATTTGTTCTACTATCTCCATCGTTATCCTAATTTATCTGTATACGCGAACAGAGACCGTTGTTATTCCTTGTTTCAGGTTGATGCAATGCTCTATCTCTCTGTGAGGAGGTAGAGAGGTCGGTTTATTAAAAACTGCATCAAACCTGTCCAATAACTTCTGCATTGGTCTTGGCATCAGAGGTTGAGAGAAAGATGCAAATGAAACCGGATTCGGATTCCTCTTAACAATAGATCGCCATGTGGTCCGAACATTCTCAGCTGCCATAATTTTAAATGACCAATTGGCTAAGTGTAGATCATTTCACCTCCCAAAGTAACTTGTTTTCCCTTATAGTAGAATGTCAACTCATGTGAAGACCAATCCATTAGACATTTTCCCAGATTTTTGAGCCATTGAACTCCAAAAATAATATCCGCTCCACCCAATTTTAGCTCAATAAAGTCTGTAGTGAAATCCAGATTTTGAACAGAGAATGTAACTTGTTTGCAAAGTCCCATACCAGACACAGTCATACCAGTTCCCAACTTGATTTGTTGTTTGTAAGGTATCAACGCCTAAGAAGGCTTGAAGAGAAATCTCCATGATTTGTGATTCAGGCTCTTGTAATTCAGCTTATAACATCTCATAGGAGTCCATAAGAACCTCCACTTCAAAGCCATTCATAATTGTCGAAACTTGCAGAGATTTCTGTGGACAAATGTGTTGAGACGACCACTTTTCATCACATTTAAAACAAAGGTTCCTTCTCTTTTTGTCAAGTAATTCAGCATCAAACAGTCGCTGTTGAGGTCTAAGCGCAAGTTGACGAATTCTACTAGCTCCCTGATTGTTAGTTAAATTTTTTGTGGAGTCATGTTGCGTTGGGGAGTTGTTTAGTAGTCTATGAGTTATACTTGTAGTGGGAAAATGTGTATAAGATGTGCTCTGACGGTGGCTGTGTTTGGTCCATGTTGTTTCATCACTCAACACTAAACTCAACCTGCTTGAATCCATCTTCATAACAGTCTCTTTGTGAGCTGCGAATCCAACTGGTGCTTTAAGTTTGATTGTCTCTTGCATCTCAGGTTTGAGCCCATTGTAAAACACATCGATTTTGTTTTCCTCAGACAGTCTTGCCATCAACGCAACCAACTCTTCAAACTCACTAAGATACTTTGCAACTGAACCTGTTTGTTGAATGCCAAAAAAACGTTTTCCGGGTTCTTCTTCAACAGTTTCAGTAAATCGCTTCAGCATTCGAGAAAAAATTGGTCATAGCTCGTGAAAGGATTCGTGTCTTCTTCTCCATTGAACCAATTTATAGCGGGACCATCCAGATATGTTGCCACAAGTCTGAGTCAATCCTGTGATGAGAACTGGCCAGCCCGAAAGAAAAATTCGGCTATGGAAACCCAGTCATAAGGACGTGCACCATCAAAAACCGGCATCTCGAGTTTGCGGAGACGTTGTTCTAGAGTTTCCAACAGATTTTGGATTCCTCCATTCGATCCAGCACCTGTAGTTTTACCCAGAGGATATCATGGTGGTGGAAAAGGTGATGGTTCTGCCGATGTTTCACCCAAATCCAAACCCTTACCTTTCTCTTAGGAGATCGAGTTTTACAGATACTTCAACGTATATGTTATCTTCGCCATGTGTGTTTCAAGACATTGATCCATGGAGGATAAACGACAATCCAAAGTTATCGTGGCTTGAGTGAGCCTGCTGTCAAGATCTGAGCAGGTTTTCTCCAATCGTTCATTGTTACGTCGAACACCATCTATTTCTCTTGAGATTTCTGCCATTGGACCATGAAAATCCTTGGCTGAGCTCTGGGAATCCATCGTCGAGCCCATCGCAATGTTCAGAATGTCACTAATGCACCAATTTGTAAAGATTAGAGCAAGGAAGTGTCCAAGATCCTAACTTTATCCCTTTAACAGTAAGAAAACCACTAAAGGTGAAAGTTTTATCTTCAACAACTAATGTATAGTGATGATCGAAGAAGATAAACAAGAAAGGAGACAACTTTGTGAGAAAAAAGAAGACTTTGTATAAAAATGGAAGCTCTGGCCAAGCCCTTTGTAAATCTTAAGAGAAGGACAAATCTTATTTATTATATAATGAATCGATTGCAAAGATGAAAGCATGAGTTTCTCAAACGATAAACTTTCTCTGCCTATCTTTGAGACATGCTCTCTTCATAATCATATTCAGATGAATAGGCCCTATAGAAAAAGTTATCCAAAACAAGCCAAAAGATTTACAGCGAAAAAAAACAAGCCAAAAGATTAACATAACCAACATCAAGTTTACGTCATAAAGAAATAGAAGGGAGATGGTAGTTTCGACTTCTTCCTCTTTAGTGATTGAGATTAAGGCTTTAGGTGTAAGTACGAGTCCCAACACTCAGCCCCCACACTTGGCCCATTTGACTCTACTTTCTTCCTTTCAGCTTCATTGTTTTGTTTTTCCTCTGTTATAGTGTTATGTTTCTTCCTGAAGTAAACATGGTGAAACGTATCAGATTATGCCTGGTTTTAGGAAATGATCTTTGCAATGATGATGGTTGATCGACTTGTTCGTCTTTATGAGGTTGTGATTATGCAATTGTGGAATGATTTTGTGGTCTTATACAAGTCGAGCTAGAGGGCTAGAAATAGAGAGGGTTATATTCTTCAGTTTTGTTATTTTGTTGCTTTGCGCCATTGCGATTCTTGATAGATGTTTGGGACATTCTTGCATACCGAGTGTGGAGGACCTGGTTCACTCTTGGTCATTATCTTTCATAGACATGGCAAATACTCTTAGTGAAAAGGGTTTGCCTAGAGGTTCACAAGCCGCACGAGCAGCCATTAAGTGGGCTCAGGATCATGTAAACAAGGACCGATACTAATATTATTTTAAAGATTCATAGAAGAGCACCATTCTATGAAAGGAACCAGCCAAATGTTTGTAGTTTCTACACCATTGGTCAGTGTACAACAAGTTCGGAATGTCCATACGGCATGAAATCGCTATTTTCTGTCTTGACTCTTTGTTATCTTGTCAAATGTTTTGTTTCAAAATATCTCCCATAAATGTAATAGTACTTATGCATGTCAAATATAGTCGGTTGTAATTATTGTTTGTCATCTCCTTTTTTCTTTTTAAACATTCTTTCAGTGTAAATGATTCAACTGTGATGAAGATACTTGGAAAAGCTGTTGAGATGGGTACTTTGAAACCACCAGAGGATAAAAGCATTAAAACGCTTTACCTCGGTTGATTTGACTCGAGAATACTTACTCGAGCAAGACATACGAGGCCAATTCTATGTATATGGAGAAATCAAATCTATCAGAATCTTGGCCAAGAAAGTATGTGCTTTTGTCTCATACACAACCCGAGAGGTATAATGATTAAAAAGGATAATCTTATTGATTGAGGAAAACACATTATATATAGTAATACAAGACGTCTGGGTATTTATATATTTACACTATACTCCTTCTACTTATACTCTCTTACACGCCCCCGCAAAATGGAGGTAACTTGTGAACTCAAATCTTGGACATGAGCTCATTGAAACGAGTGCCTGGTAATGCCTTGGTGAGAGCGTCGGCGAGCTGATCTTTTTTGGAGATGTGAGCGACACGGAGAGCACCACACTGGACATTATCACGAATGAAATGATAATATAAAGCAAGATGCTTCATCCGAGAATGGAACACATGATTTGTAGACAAGTACGTTGCGCCAAAATTGTCACAGTATATGATCAACGTGATGGGTAAAGCGATGCCGAGATCAATGAAAAAAGAGCATATCCAGCATATTTTGGAGGTCGTGTTGGCGACGGAGCGATACTCAGCTTCGGTTGAGGAGCGGGCTACACCTTGTTGTTTCCGTGAGGACCACAAAATTGGATTGGCACCAACATAGACGACGTATGCATTGGTGGAGACAAAGTCATCAGAGTCGCCAACCCAATCGGTGTCAGAGTATGCATGAAGAGTGAGTGGTGTGTTTTTTCGGAGTAAGAGACCATGGGTTATTGTCCCGAGGAGATAGCGAAGTACGCGTTTGACCAATTGCCAATGGACGTTCGTTGGTTGATGCATGAATTGAGATAATCTGTTTATGACAAAAGCAATGTCAGGATGAGTGAGAGAGATATATTGCAAACTACCTACGGTCTTGTGGTACTCTATCGGATCCGCGAGGTGCGTGCCAGAGGTGACAGAAAGCTTCAGAGTTGGGGACATCGAAGATGGAATCGATTTGGCGTTCATCATCTTCGTCTTTTGGAGGAGATCAGTGATGTATCTTGTTTGACGAAGATGGATACCGTGAGCGGTATGAGCGATTTCAATTCCCAAAAAGTATATTGCCTCTCTGGGATCCTTGATGGAGAATCGAGAGGCTAGTTGGTCGATGTAGTGGCGGAGAAGTGACGGATTGCTTCATGTTATGAGCATATCATCTACATACACAAGGATATAGACAATATCTTGGCCTTGGCGCTTGACGAATAGAGTCGTATCGACGATGCTGTTGACAAATCCAAGGGTAAGTAAGTGATTCTGGAGTTCCTGGTACAACGCTCTTGGGGCCTGAAGGAGTCCGTAAAGGGCCTTTTTGGGACGACATACATAATAAGGGAAGTCTTTATCAACAAAACCTTGGGGGTTGTGCAACATAGACTTTGTTTGTTAACGAGCCTTGGAGAAATGCATTGTTCACATCGAGTTGATGTATACTCTAGTTCTTATTTTCGGCAACATGAAGAACGAAACAAATCGTTGTTGCTTTGATTACTGGGCTGAATATTTCTGTGAAATCATAGCCTTGTTGTTGAGTGTACCCTTTGTCGACGAAACGAGCTTTGTACCTATCAACGTCACCATTGGGTAAGTATTTTATCGTAAAAATCCATTTACCTCCAATGACGTTTTGGTGAGGTTCTGACAGGACGAGGAGGTACGTGCCATTAGCGATGATGGCATTGATTTCATCATACATTACTTTGCGCCATCGTGGATCTCTGAGTGCCTCTGCGATGGTTTTAGGAATTTGGTGTATTTGTGGTGATGTAGTGGTGACATTAAGGGTAAGTTTTTGAGTTGGTTTTGTGATGTTGTTCTTGTTGTGTGTGTGCATACGATGAATATTCGGCGGGGTTGAGGGGTTTATAGGTGGTGGAGGCGATGGAGAGGGTGATTGTGTGGTCGGGGAAGGTGAGTTGGAGGAGGTAGAGGAAGTAGTTGTTGTCGGGCTTTGTGTTTGTGGGCCTAAGTTTGGGGTATTTGGTAATGTTGGACTGGGAGGAATTTGGGCTGATGGTATTTGTTGTTGGGTGATAGTGTTTGTCTCAGAGGACACATCATGTGGCGGACTCGATCCTGGCACTAACGGTGTCGGAACAAAACACGTTGGCAGAGTCGGAAGAGCTATAGGAGGACCTCTTGTCGGGACAAGGGTGACCGGAGGAGAAGTGGGTGTGATGTCATCCGGGTTGGCTTGGTTCGAGGTGGAGAGTGGAAGAGGTGATTTGAATGGGAATTCATCTTCGACAAAGTAAACATGTCTCGATGCGTAGATGCGACCGGTTGTATGACTAAGACATAGATATGCACTTTGAGTTGAGAAGTAGCCAATGAATACACATGGAACGAATCGCGGGTCGAGTTTTTTTTGGTATACGAGCGGAGCCACGGATAGCAAAGGTACCCATACACTCGGAGCTTCATATAATTCAGTGTTTAGCCGAACAACTTGTGATACGGGGAATCGTTTTGAAGAACCGGAGTGGGGAGATGGTTGATAAGCTAGATGGTGGTTGGAAAAGAATAGCTCGAATATTCCTTTGGCATGACGGCTTTGGAAAAAAGTGAGAGGACCATTTCAACAACATGGCGATGTTTGCGTTCGGAAATGTCGTTATGTTGTGGAGTATGAGGTGGTGTGGTGAAGTGGGTGATTCCAACCGAGGTGAGAAAGGGACGAAGCGCAATGAATTCGCCTCCATTATCGGAGTAGAGGGTGCCAATTTTGGTTTTGAGTTTGTTTTCGACAAGATCTTTAAACGCAATGAAGGTTTCTTTCTCTTGGGATTTTTGTTTTAATGGGTATAGTCAGGTATGTCGGGTAAAGTGGTCAACAATAATTAGATAGTATTTGTGGTTGTCGAATGAAAGAATGAGGGAAGACCAGACATCGGTATAGAGATACTCAAGAGGATAAGTAGAAGAGATGGTGTTTCTGTGAAATGGAAACTTATGGATTCTGTTTATTAAACAATCCGAACAAGAGAAATTGTCTTTCAAAAAACTAAAAACAGGTAATGAAAATTGGTCAACAAGACTTTTTAAAACAAAAAGGAGGGATGGCCAAGACGGGAATGCCATGATTGGGCGGTGGTTTTAGGTGCAGGTGCGGTGACGTATGCTGATGGGTATGGAGGGTTGACATGCCACTCATATAGCTCGTTCCGAGTCCATCCTTGGAGCAACGAGGTTCCCGTATTGAGCTCCTTCACCTAAAAATGCGCAGGAAAGAATTTGACAGATACCTTGTTAGTGTTACACAAACGATAAACAGAAATGAGACTTTTCTGAATATTTGGAACACAAAGAACATCTTGTAACGCGATAGGGCGAGTAGATGTATTGAAAAGAGTCGAGCCAGTGTGAGAGATTTTCAAACCCGATCCATCAGCGATGGTGACATCGTCATGGTCATTGTACGGATGGTGTATGACTACGTTGTTGAGACCGGACGTGAGATGATGAGTGGCACCGCTATCGACGAGCCATGTATTGGCATTGTAGTTTGGTGCGGTGACAACATTGGCGCGCGGTTGCCAGGGGCCATACGGTGGCGTGGAGGTGTTTGTGGGAGCATCGGTCGAATGCATGAGTTGTAGACATCGACGAGCATTGTGACAAAATACACAACATATTTGGCATTTACCTTGGTATTCGCGTGGTGCACTGGTTGATTCGCGAGGCGTAAAAGTTTGTTGTTGTTGCCAATTCTGATTGTTTCTTGGACGGTAGTTATTGCGAGTGTTGGAGGAGCCACGATAGTTAACCGCATTTACCGAGGCAGAAACAGAGTGGGCCACAACCGATGAAGCTTTAAGTTCGCTTCTCTATTGCGGAGCTTTTCCTAGATCTCAGAGATGGAGGATGCGATGTCACAACCTTCTATTTGATTCATAATGGATTTGTACTCTTTGGGGAGACCACCAAGGATGCGCTCAACTTGATCTTCGTGATCAATAGCTTTACCCAAAAGAGCTTAATGATCAAAGCGAGTGATGAATCCGTGAATGTAATCATCAATAGATTTTTCACCTTTAACCCTTTCTTTGATTTTATTTTTGATTTATTTGACATGGTCGCGACTTGGTTTGGCGTAGAGATTGGAAAGAGTGGACCATATTTCGGCGAATGTTGTTGTGGTAGAGAGAATGAGTTGAACAGAAATGGTAATCTCACCGAGCAAGGCACTGTATATGAGGCGATCTTGTCGCTTCCACAGGGTATAAGCTGGGTTGGGAACGATTCTCGTTGGTGTGGTGGTAGTGGCCAGCAGAATAGCAGTGTTGTCGTCGATGTACACGGCGAGATCATAACCATCTAGGAGTGCGTGAACGTGTCGGCTCCACATGAGAAAATTGGTAGAGGTGAGTTTTGTTACAATGTTCATGTTAACATGAAGGAGAGTGGGGGTCTCGGTAACAGGAATGGTTTCGTTGACATTGGCCATGGATGGTGATGAAGGTCGAGTAAGAGGAAGAAGATGATTATGAAGATATGAAAATTTGACTTTTGGCGGCCAGAGAAGAAGAGAGGCTAATTAGGTTTAGGAACCTGGCTCTGATACCACATAATGATTAGAAAGGATAATCTTATTGATTGTAGAATACATATTATATATAGTAATACAAGACATCTAGTATCTATATGTTTACACTCTACTCCTTCTACTTCTACTCTCTTACAAGATGGAGCAAATAAGGCCATCCAAATGCTCTCAACATGCTAATCAGCTCACATGGGGAAGAAGACCTCATGCGTCCAAACTTGATCAAGATAGTTTGAACCAACATGGTAATAATATGGCATATAGTGGTGTACTACCTCATCAAGCCATTACATCTCAGCAGCAGCAGCATCAACACTATATAGAAACCCACCACCACCACCACCAAACCAAGACCACCATATTGTAAGAGAGTAGAAGTAGAAGGAGTAGAGTGTAAATATATAGATACCTAGATACTTTGTATTACTATATATAATGTGTATTCTACAATCAATAAGATTATCCTTTCTAGTCATTATATATAGTAATACAAAACATCTAGATATATATATTTACACTATACTCCTTCTACTTCTACTCTCTTACACGTATTACCCATCAATAGACCCGCATAGAATGGGTGCAAGCATTTCAATCCAAGAGATTGGTGGTTCGAGTACCACGAAGAGTATAGGAGTAGAGACTATTTAGGCCTTGTTCCTAGTACCAACAAACTCGTTTTAATCTTGCAAATTATTAAGCTTGATATGTGAATTTTCGTTTTTATTAGATTCCTAATTATGTTGTTGTTGTTGTATTCATTTGTCCTTTATACATTTGTTAAAGTATCGACGAAACTAGATGTTAAGAGACCAAACTTGTAAACTCATACTTATCATAATAAAATTCAAAATTATATATTTGATATAAGAAAAAATAAACTAAAGCCAATTTCAACAATTTTCTTACATCAAATATCTAATTTTGAATTTTATTATGATATAAGTATGAGTTTGCAAGTTTGGTCTCTCAAAAGCGGAACACCGTGATCTAATGGTAAGGACGAACTGCTTCCTGGGAAATACCTCACGATGTCTCTGTTCACCCACGCGGTTATGGTTCCTTGCTTTCGGCACATTTGAATATCCAATGAAAGAGTCTATCTGTGGGCTGACCTCACATCCATGGATAAGGTCTAGTTCGTCATCAACCTGGGTTTAACCCTTTTTATAACCAAAAAAAAGTGTAACGACCCCGACCCGAGGGTACCGGACTGCTCCAAATGGTATCGCC
>OVAN01002519.1:0-33095 GCA_900406275.1 Anastatica hierochuntica
GGTCAACGGAAGTTAGTCTCGAGGTTTCTAGTGCATAGGGCGCTGTGAGTAGGAAGTAGAAGAGTTCCACAATAGAATTTGAGTTCAAGATGGTTCTTAACCTCTTCTCTAATCTGTAGTTTGAATCAACCATGAATCGTTTCCCTGAGAATACCTAACGTCCAACACTTCTCTGATTGATTTACAACCCCGTCGTTGCTGCCTGCGTTTATTTGCTTTCTTATTCTCAATTTTTGCATCATTCTTAAAGACATCTGTTTAGCCTTGGCCCGCTGTTTGATTCTATTTCTTTTTGCTACCTTTTGTCTCTTTGGATTCGATCTCAAACCACTATAACGTACATTTGTGCGCTTGCAGTGGTATCTCAGGCGAAAACCTGAGCTATCAATACGTATTCCACCTTCCTATAACCATGGTCATTATGGAAGTCGCACCACTTGTTGGGATTATTGTGGTTGTTGGGTGACTTCATCTACTGAGGCCATTTGACTTGGGGACCCATCTGCTTCAGGATGCTCACATTCTCTTCTTTGGACACTGAGAAGATTTAAAATTTTGGCCACGTCGTCACTGTGAGTCTGTCGTTGTTGGCCTACCCACGGATCAGTGTCCGCCTTTGGCTCCCTTACCTTTGTCTTCCTTGGAGAGCCATTGGTAGCGTTTTTATCTCTAGTGGCTTTCTACGTCCGTATGACTCGTGACTATGGCTTAGGGGAGTAAGCTTTCCTGGCAGCCAGATCCTCTTCCCACTTGATTTGCGCCTAGGCCTGAGAAAGCATGTCGTATATCGTCTTGAATCAATATTTGGTCAAATCTTTGTACAGATCTCCGTCTGCAACTAATCCCCATTTGAATGTTGAGATCGCAGTGGTGACACCGCAATCAGGTGTGGCCAACTTCTCCTAATTAAAGTGTTGCACATAGTTGCGGAGTGCCTCCACCCTGTGTTGCCTAGTCTCATAGAGATCATCAGAAGATTTAGGGATAACCCTGCTGCTAGTGAACTATTCAGCGAACAAATTAGTCAGAGTAGGGAAGGATCCCAAGCTTTTGTTTTGGATGGTAATAAACAACTGTAAGGCGACGCCTGTGAGGCTGAATCTGAACCCCTTGCACATGGCTGCTTCTCTCAACTCTTTTTGGATCGCCCTAGTGAGCATATTATGCATGTATTGTGCGATGTGATTGTCTGGATCAGAGGTCCCATAGTACGGCTTCATGGTGGGGAAGGAGAACTTCCTAGGCATTTCGATAAGTATGATCTCCTCGGGGAAGGGAGTGTCCGCATAGGAGTTTAAGGTGCTCCTTCTTAGAGGAGGCGCAACACCAGAAAGACGTTCAATCATCAATTGGAGAGCTTCAAATTTATTTAAGAACTTCTGCTCCAAGCGGTTGACCTCATCGGCCTGTGGGATAGGGTTAACGGCCTGCTGGTCATGCAACTCTACTAGATCCTCTTTCCCGTAGGCACGGTCTTAGTTCCCTAGATTTCCCCTATCAGCTAAGTCTCCTCTTTCTCTTTAGTTGTTGGTCGGGGTGGCGTCTAGGGTTTGCATCTGGGATACAGGTGCTCTGAACCGCTTACATGTTATTTGGTTGGCCGTCAATTTGGAGTTCGTCTTTGTCAGGTTCTCGTTCTCCACCTTCAGTCGTTGCAGATGATGTGCGTCTTCCTGAAGCTTCTTCGTGCAAGTCTCCATTTGTTGTTTAAGGTTCTGCAATTCTGCTGCCATCGGCGCATCGGGGCAAGCAAGAGTCTGGTCTCTCCTGATCTACTCTATCTCCTCGAGCAGTTTCTGCAGGGTTTCCAATTGAGACCTCATTTCTTCATAACTTAGGTCGGTTCGCGTGGGTGTTGTGATCGAGGTATCTATATTATCTCCTACCATCGTCACGTAGCTTTGTTTGTTGAGCTTCCCCTCCTTCTAGCACCAAATTGTTATAGATGTTTTTGGGATGTTCTTTGTGAAGCACTACGGAAGCAAGAAGTAAACGTAGACAAATATGAAAATAGTGAAAAGATTCTTATTGACCAAGAAATTGAATCAAGCTAAACGATAATGGATTCTGAACCCCTCTTCTCCGTAAACGAGAAGTTTAACTCTTAGGTCTAATTTTTTTCTCTAGGGTTTTTCGAATGAATGTACACAAACCTTAGGTCCTTTATTTATAGCTAAAAACTAGTAGTTATCCCTAAGTATAAGGAGAATCCATGTTTATCCGAAGATAATGTCTTTATCTTCTTATTCTTTTAGGTATCTTTTATCGGGTAGGAAATCATCTATCTTCTTGCTTGTGGACCCACTTCTGGCGTCCTCCTTCCTGCTTATGGGAGTTCTCCTGCTCCATATTCAAAGTGTCATACCGCATCCAAACTAGAGAAATTTCCATGGCTTAAATTACTCCCAACAATTGATACTCAATAAGGAAGACACTGTAAATACATTACTATGCTCGTGTATATAATGTGATGTACTCAATTCTATTGAATACAAGAAGCCATAATAGTTTATAGATACAACCTCTGACGAAGAAGAAGAATATATGATACAACCTTTGAATCATATATCTCTGATATAATGTTGGATAGTGATGGATGTTATAGAGTGTTATAAAGATAAAAAGAGACAGACTGCTTCTTAAATAAGAAACCAAACCCCAAAGCAGAGTACACTTCAGGAACTTATGATATATAACCAAAGTGATCGATATGTTTTGTTAATATTTGACAAAAGCAAAGGATTTATTTGATTATAAGAAACCGTCACTTATTCACTTTCTGGGGAACAAGCTTGAGATGCTCCGACTTGTGCATAGCAAGACCAGTCATGACATCCATGTTAATCTCTTCCGGTTTCATTCCATTCGCAAGTTTGAAGTCGAAGTTGAGGAGAAGGTTCGCGTAAGGAACCTCCAACATTGCTGCACCAAGACGCATTCCAGGGCACATTCTTCGGCCAGACCCGAACGGTATAAACTCGTAATCCGTGCCTTTGAAGTCTACGTCCTTCTCAAGAAACCTCTCAGGCCTGAACTCGTCAGGATTGGGGCCCCACTCTTTCTCGTCGCGGGACACAGCCCACGCGTTGACATTAACTGTGGTCCCCGCTGGGATGTCGTAGCCGGCGATTTTGGTGTCTTGAATGCAACAACGAGGGATAAGGAGAGGAATCACCGGTTCGATCCTTAGGGTTTCTTTAACCAAGGCTCTGAAGTACGGAAGGTTCTTGACGTCGTCTTCAGTAACGAACGTTAACCCTTCCTCTCTTGCATAGTCTCTGACTTCTGCTTGAGCTTTCTTCATCACTTGAGGGTACTTCATTAGATACGTCATCCCCCACACAACTGCCGCAGCTGCTGTGTCTGTTCCCGCCACGACAATATCCTTTTCGACCACAAAAATAAAAAAGAAGAGTGAAACACAAGAAACAATTCAAAAACATAGATAACAAAGACCGAATTGGTATAGACATACCAAGATCACGGCTTTGACATTTTCAATAGTAAACTCCGAGGCAAAAGGTTGCTCTTTGTAGATTTCCATCAAGAGGTCTATCATGCTCTCGGTTTTTGGCTTGACCCTTTTGGTATCAAGCGTCTCATCGACAATTTCTTGCAGGTAAATGTCTTGTCTTTCAAAACACTCTTTCATATAAGCCGTGAGGCCTGACCAACTATCAAGAATTTGACAAAAGGGAAAAAAATCAGAGAAAAAAATCTTCCCTAAAACACTTTGAGTCCCATAAAGAATCTTGATGAATCTCCTCATCTCTTCCCCGTCTTCATTGTACTTTTTCCCGAAAGCTTGCCTACACACAACTGAATTCGTGAAGGTCAGCATAAGCTCGCTTATGTCCACTGCTTCGGATTTCTCTGCGGCCTTTTCGATCTTTGCTATCATCCTCCTGGCCTCCTCCTCACGCACATGCTTAAACGTGGCCACACGTGTGGGTGAGAACAAGTGGTTCATCCCCATCTTCCTTATCTCCCTGTAGTACGGTGTGTAGTGGTTCAACGCCATGTCACGCCGGCCATAGGATATGACCACGTGACCACGGTGCGGAGGGCGGTCAGCAAAGTTTACATCTTGCGTCTTGAGAAGCTCTTTGGTTAGCTCAGCGGAAGATATCACCACCATTGTTCTTTTTCCAATCTTGTATGACAATATTGGTCCATATTTTTTGGCCCACCCATAGAAGAATCGTTGTGGGTTAACCCTCGGAAGCTGGTGGAGGTTCCCGATCACCGGAAACGCCCGTGGGCCAGGAGGCAGTTTGTGCTGTTTGGTTTTTGGCTTTTGGGAGAGAAAAAAGAGGAGCACTGCGGCAAGAGCCACCACCCCGATGACGATATCTTCCATTCTTATTTGTTACTCAGTAGTTTTGAGTGCATGGTACATAATCAACACAGCACAGCTCCTTAATATATAGAATTATATATTTTAGTGACTAAGTTTTGGCTTTTAACCAAACCAGAACAAACCAACAATAACCGAAATCAAATGCGTAATCCCTTTTACCTACTTGAGGAACCTCTCACGTGTAAGAATTGAAAAACACCTTCACCTACCCAACATCCCTCCAACGTCGTTTGCTTTTAAACATGCTTTCACGCAGTCGCATCTTTTTTGTCCATTTCTATTTGAAGTGTACACTGTTTAAATCTTTTGTAACACCCGACTCCGTAGAGAGTTTATGAATCGTGCCTCTTTATTAATCACAATACTTGTATTTATACGGATGAATGTAGAGAATATTCTCGTATATGGGAAGTCCTATCTATTTGTGATATATACAAATCTTTAGTAATCATTATCTACTAACATGCCCCCTCAAGATGGACGGCTATGGAAGAGTCCAATCTAGTCTCTCAGAGTAGTTAACCTAGTTCGAGGAAGAAGTTTCGTAAGTGCATCCGCTAACTGATCGGTTGAGCTAATATGAGCAACGCAGAGTACCTTGGCCTGAACCATTTCTCGGACAAAGTGATAGTTCAACGCCATATGTTTCATACGGGAGTGAAAAACAGGATTGGCGGATAAGTATGTTGCCCCGACATTATCGGAAAAGATGACAGGTTTTTCGTTGGATATGAGTCCGATTTCAGACATGAGAGAAAGAAGCCATTTCACCACAGATGCCGTTTTCGTTAGTGCACGATACTTCAATTATGTAGATGACCAAGCTACTCCCTTTTGTTCTTCGTGATACCCAGGAGATTGGTTGCTTGCCAAGGTACACGATGTAGGCTCCTGTAGAGGAATAATTGTCTTTGTTACCTGTCCAGTCCGCATCGGAGTATGCATGTAAGTTGAGTGGCGTGGTAGCTGAGAAGAAGATGCCTTTGTTGGCCGTACCAGCAAGATAGCAGAGGATCCTTTTAACCGCTTCTCAATGTACTGTTCTTGGTTGATGCATATATTGAGACAACCTATTCACCGCAAAGGCAACGTCCGAGCGAGTGAGACCAAGATAATTTAGGCTTCCTATTGTCGCACGATATTCTGTTGGGTCTGGAAGAAGTGTGCCAGACTTGAGCGTGAGTTGATCAGAGGAAGACATAGGGGTAGCCGCGGGTTTAGCATCGGCCATTCATGTCTTGCGAAGGAGGTCTGTCGTGTACTTTGTTTGAGTGAGCAGGAGTCCTTCAGAGGTGCGGTGAGCTTCCATGCCAAGGAAGTAAAACAGTGGACCATGATCTTTTAGAGAGAACTTTGCTGCAAGGAGGTCAAACACGCGAGATATTTGGTCCACAGAACTGCCCGTGATGATGATATCATCGACATAAACAAGTATATAAACATAGGATGAACCCGTGTGAAGAGTGAAGAGAGAAACATCACCGATTGTATTCTTGAATCTGATGCTTACAAGGAAGTCTTTGAGTGCGGTGTACCATGCTCGAGGTGCTTGTTTCAAGCCATACACTGCTTTCTTGAGATGACAAACATGATTTGGTTTGTCTTTGTTCTCAAGGCCCGGTGGTTGTAGTATATAAACTTCTTCATCGAGAGGACCTTGAAGAAAAGCATTATTTACGTCTATTTTTTGAACAGGCCAACCCTTTTCGACGGTTGTGCCTAGGATTAGTAGGATCGTAGCATACTTGATTACTTGATTGAACGTGTCATGATAGTCTAATTCGGGTCTTTGGTGAAAACCTTTCGCGACCAACCTGACTTTGTACCCTTCCATAGAACCATCAGGTAGATGTTTAATACGATAAATCCATTTTGCGCCAACTATGTTCTTTGCCAGTGAGCGATCAACAAGATCAAACGTATCGTTATGAGCAAAGGCATCGTATTCACTGCTCATGGCTCGTCGCCATTTCTCATCCTTGAGAGCTTGAACATGACTTTCAGGTTCAATTTTGGTGAGAATGGCTGTCAGCCCATACTTCGAATTGGGCTTATGAACATTGTTCTTAGCCCATGTGACCATAGGATGATCATTGACGGGAGTTGGAGCCGCTGGTTGGTTCGGCGGTGGCTGTACTAACGGAGGCGTTGCTTGTGCGTCTTGGTTCTCTTCTACAGGTAAAGGATCAGTGACCGGGGGTGTTTCTTGTACTGGTGGTCGATGATACACAGGAATAAGTGTGGCTGAATGTGAACCAGAGGGGTTAGTCTCAGAAAATAATGAAGAAGATGAAGTAGAATGGGAAAGAGTAAGTGAAGAAAAAGGGAAAACCGATTCATAGAACTCGACATAGCGTGAAATGTATACTCGGGAGGTAGGAACATCAAGACAGATATATCCACTTTGCGAGAGACTGTATCCGAGGAAAGTGAATGGCGTGGACTTGGGACTGAATTTGTGTTGACCATACGACTTGATCCATGGATAACATAGGCAACCAAATATCTGGAGCTTGAGGTAGTTGGGTTCTGCATCAAAGAGCAGTTGGTACGGTGATGAGTGTTGAAGATTTGGTATGAGAAGAGGGTTGATGAGGCAGACTGCCGCGACAAACAAATATGTCCAGTACATATGTGGGATGGTTGCATGAGAGAGTAATGCAAGGCCCGTCTCCTTGATATGGCGATGTTTACATTCGGTTATCCGTTGTGTTCCGGAGTATGTGGTGGAGATGTTAGATGAGTGATCCTGTGTGATGATAGATACTCTCAGAGAGCTATATATTCCCCGCCATTGTCTGAGTAAAGAGTTATGATTTTCTGTTTGAATCGATTTTCCACAAGAGTTTTGAATTTAGGATAGATAAGAGCAACCTGAGACTTGTAGAGAGTTTTGAATCGATTTTCTGTTTAATTATTTTATATGCCCCCTTGATGGCTTCCAAAACGTACGGTAAAGGATCTGCCATATTTCTCGCGATGTCGATGCACGAGCAACAATCGGTTGAACAGCTAGCGTCAAGGAACCGATCACTGAGTTGTACAAGGACTTGTCTTGACGTTTCCAGGTAGCAAGATTTGGGTTGGGTTAGGTAACACCAGCGGAGGAGGTTATGGTTGCCAATGAAGTATGATCTTCATCGGAGATGAAACATTGAAGTTCATGGGGTTCAAGGAGAGTAGAGACTTGCAAGTGCCAAGTGATGAAGTTGTTAGGGGAGAGTTTGGTTATGTTCGATATATTAAGGGAGATGAGGGTTGATTTAGGATCGGCTATGTTGAAGACAAGGCCATATTCAGAGGAGGGGGTTGGAGTATTCTGAGAGGTCATTGCGAAGAGTGAGAAGAGAAGAAGAACAGAGAAAACAGAGGATAGATAGAAGAGAAAAAACTGAGCGAGAAGAAGAGAAAGTTGATTGACTTTTAGGTTAGGATCAGAAGAGGCTCTAATACCATGTAGAGAATTTATGAATCGTGCCTCTTTATTAATCACAATACTAGTATTTATACAAATGAATGTAGAGAATATTCTCGTATATGATAAGTCCTATCTACTTGTGATATATACGAATCTTAAGTAATCATTATCTACTAACAGACTCTGCCTCGTCAGGGTCCCGCGCGTGTTACCTGCCAAATCACCAGCAATCGGGTTTTCCCTCGTTAGGGTCTCCCCGACGCGTGCTTTCTGCATAAACTACACCACACTCCACCATCAGAGCATCTAACGGGAACTTAATCCTCAAAAGCGATTCGGGACATAGACCTTAAAACCGAATATCATTTATTAAATGGCACCAGTAAAATCCTTACAACTAGCATAACAATCCAAAATAGTTCAACATAATTAAAAAGAAATCAAATCTAAAAATACTACGGAAACTTATTAAAAATAACCCGACACCCAAAACTAAACACCGGACCGGTCATCATCTCCTGGCTACTCGGGAGATCGGTGGAGAGGAGGCTCGATCAACAGGGACAACGACTCGAGAGATCTCATGGAGGCTCAGATCGGATCGAAAACGATCATGCAGGGCTCAAACGGAGGCTGCAACGCTCAGATCGACTCGGATGGACTCGTGGCTCCAAGAAGAGTGGTGATCGGTGGCTGGAGATGCTCGAAAGGTGGTCGCGACGTTCGGAAAAGAGGAATCGGTGGCTGGAGACTCGGCGGCGCGGATTCTGAGGGAGAGTGACGGTGGCGGCGTTCACGGGAGGTCGTGGGAGAGCTTGGCGTAATCGGATCAGTGGCGGCGCAGCGGAGGCTCGGATCGCACGGGAGAGGGTTCACGACTAGGGTTTTGCAAAATCTCTCGGGATTTCCTCAGAGCTTCGCTTCGGGAAAAGCTGTGGTGCGTTTCTCGAGGTGATGACGTCTTTAAATAGAGCGCAGGCTCCTCGAGTGGACCTAAATTTTTTGGTTCGTTTTCCTGCGAGCTGAAATTCTCAAACCGGACCGGTTTGGAGATGTTACAATTCTCCCCCACTACAAAGGGATTCGTCCTCGAATCCTGAATGTTCTCTGGTTGCCTTCCGAATTTTCCGAACAGTTCCAGATAATCCCTCTGCATTTCACTTTCAACCTCCCAAATCTCTTCCATGCTATTGCCTTCCTTCCAGGTGACTTTGACCATAATCACTTCTTTTCCTTTAATTTCCTTTATCTCTCTTGCCAGTATCTCTGCTGGCTGACTTTGCACTGAGAAGTTCCTCTACAAATTCGGTGGCGGGGTAGGCAGAATAATCTCGGGCTCTCTGATAACCTTTCTTAAAACTGAGACGTGGAAGAAGTCATGAAAATCTGCAAACTCTTGCGACACGACTAGCTTGTAATAACACGCACCTATTCTCTCGACAACGGGTACGACCCCATAAATATTTCTCTGAGCTTCTTCTGACCCTTTCCTTGCTTCCCTCCTTAGAAGTTTCTCATTATTAGATATACCAGATCTCCTACTTCTAACTCTAGATCCCTTCTGCGATAGTCGGTGAAACTCTTCTACCGATCATGTGCTTCTTTCAGTCGTTGCTTGAGCATTTCTACTTGTTGCTCGGTTTCCTTAATGATTTCCGGTGCTAAATCTCGAGTCTCCCCCACTTATGACCAACACAGAGGCGTTCTGCATGGTCTCCCGTAGAGGGCTTCATAGGGTGGCATCCCTATGCTAGCGTGGTAGCTGTTGTCGTAGGCGAAATCCACTAGCGGAAAGTGCTTAAACTAACTTCCAACATCTAGATTGTCCTTTTCGACTGTCCATCTGTCTGAGGGTGATAGGCAGTACTAAGGTTGACCTTTGTCCCCATAGCCTTTTAAAATTCTTGTCATAACATCGAGGTGAACTTAACATCTCGATCAAACACAATACTGAATGGAACCCCATGTAGCCTGACAACCTCGTCGATGTTATTCTGCGTTAATCGGTCGGCACCGTCTGTTTTCTTTAATGGCAGAAAATGAGTACTCTTCGTAAGTCGGTCGACTATTACCTAAATAGAATTCATACCTCCTATGGTCACTGGTAGTCCTGTGAAAAACTCCATAGTCACCATGTCCCATTTCCATTCTGGTAATGGCAAGTTCTATAGTAGTATGCTTGGTACTCGGCGCTCTACTTTTATCAGCTGACATGTCTGACACTGCGAAACCCAAGTAATGAAATCTCTCTTCATACCACCCCAATGATATAACTTTTCATATCCCTATACATCTTAACAATTCCGGGATGAACTGAAAACTTCGAGCAGTGAGCTTGCTGCAGGATTTTCTTTCTTAATTTCAGGTTCTTTGGCACACAAACTTTATCCTTGAACATAATCGTTCCATTAGTTTTCACGCGGTACCCTACAACTTCCTTTTGAACCATGTCCTTAAGCGATTCATCCTTATCCTAAGATTGGTGGATTCTCCGTCATAGGTCGGTATGGTCTACTGCTTCTAATCTGGTCATACCATCTTCTACCATAGTTGCACATAGCCTGAGACTTGCTACCATTTCTACCAATTCTTGAGCCTCATTTGACTCTGCCACATCTATCCGTATGCGGCTTAGGGCGTCTGCTACTTGGTTGGCCTTCCCAGGGTGGTAAGCAATCTCTAAGTCGTAATCTGCCAGAAGTTTAATCCATAGGCGTTGTCTCAAATTCAGATCTGGCTGGGTGAAGATGTACCTCAAATTCTTGTAGTCTGTGAAAATCTGAACCTTTTCTCCATACAGATACGCTCTTCAGATCTTGAGGGCAAAAAAAACTGTAGCCAATTCTAAATCGTGCGTCAGATAATTTGTCTCGTGGGGTTTCAATTGGTACAAAGCGTAGGCGATCACTTTCTCAAACTGCATGAGGACACAACCCAATCCTACTCCTGAAGCATCGGTGTAGACCTGATACATGTTTCCCGCTTTCGGTAGTGCTAGCACTGGCGTCTAAACCAGGTGGTTCTATAACTCCTTGAAGCTCTTGGAACAATCCTCTGTCCATTCAAACTTAACTCCCTTTCCTGTGAGACGAGTCATTGGTTTAGCCAAGCTGGTGAATCCATGAAAAATCTTGCGGTAGTAGCCCGCCAGACCCAAGAAACTAGGACTTCGGTGGCACTGAGAAGCGTCAGCCAACTGGTGATTGCTGTAATATTTTTGGGGTCCACTGCGACTCCTGATCCTGAGACTACATGCCCTAGGAATCCTATTTCCCTTTTCCAGAAGCTACACTTACTGAGCTTGGTATTCAAATTCTGCTCCCTTAGTGTTTCGAGCATTATCCTTAAGTGTCGGGCATGCTCCTCCTGATTTTTTGAATACACCAGGATGTCATCAATGAAGACAATTACGCAGTTGTCCAAATGCTTCCAGAAGACATCATTGATCAACTTCATGAAGGCGACTGGTGCATTCATTTACCCAAACGGCATAACAACGAACTCATAATACCCGTATCGGGTATAAAAGGCCGTCTTTCGCACATCTTCCTCAATGATTCGAATTTGGTGGTAACCTAACGCCATATCGATCTTGGAGAACCAAGAGGCTCCTTGTAGCTGGTACAATAGCTCATTTATTCTCGGCATCAGATACTTGTTCTTGATGGTGACTTTGTTCAGACCTCTGTAGTCGATATATAGCCGAAAGGTGCCATCTTTCTTTTTAACGAACATAACTGGTGCTTCCGATGATGAACTGTTAGGGCGGATGAATCCTTTCTCGATTAGATCTTCTAACTGCTTTTTCAGCTCAGCCATCTCAGCAAGCGCTAGGCCATACGGTGCTTGAGACACAGAGACCATCCCTGGCTCTATATCGATAGTGAAGGCATCCCCTCTTTCTGGCAGTGGTCCCTTCAGCGGTTCGAATACATCCTCATAGTGTGCGACTATCGAAATATCTTGGATCTCCATCGATTCACCTTCCTTAGTGACAGAGATTGTTGCTATGAAAGCCTCATTCCCTTTCCTTAGGAGCTCTTCTTCATGAAGCATTGAGATGATTGGTACTCTGGAGTTTGTCTTGATTCCTTAAAAATTGTCTCCAGTTTGTCTCCGCGACTCTTCACTCTGGCCTGGCGGTAGCCTAAGTTCACTCCATGGCGAGCAAGCCAATCCATTCCTAAGATTATGTCATATCACCTCATCTCCATCTGTGTCAGATTGCTGGCAAACACCTTCCCTCCTATGGTGATTGGGACCTTGACATGAACACCGCTGGCTCCCATATTATCCTTACCCACCATTTCAACCCTTCGGTTCTTCGGGGAAAATTGGCCTTGGAAGTTCCATCTTTTGACCAGCTGAGGTCTCACGAAGCTGTTCGTAGCTCCGGAATCAAACATGGTATAAGCGGCTTCTCCTCCCATCATTATCGTTCCTACAAGAGGGCGATTCTAGTCATTCTACATACTTGACACTCTATTTTCGACTGACTCTTAGCACAACATTTCATGGAACTCTACCAATTAACAAGAGAAAATTAGCAACATACCGGCGATGGGTTCGACTCCTTCATAGCCTTCTGCGGCATTCACGATGACCTCAAATTCCTCTTCTTCCTCTCCCACTTTTGCGGCAAAGACCTGAGGTGCTGGAGCTTGATGGCGAGGAGGCAGCGGTGGTGGTGACGGCAGATTCCCTGGTTTTGGACATACTCTTGCTAAGTGCCCCATCCTTGTAGCGGTAACACCTTGTGTTTTCAAACAGGTTACCCTCTGGTGGGTAAGCACTTGGTGGGTTGCCCATCGGCGGATTCGGTCTGGGTGGATTTACTGTAGGTGGGTTCACCCCTCCCCTGGGCTTTTCTGGACACATGGCCTACTTATGGTCGTAATGGTTTCAAAAGAAGCAGCAGTTCCGGAAGTCTGTTGGAGCATTCGCCAGTCAAAAGACACGGTTGAAGTCCCTCTTGCGACAATCAGGGGCGGTGTCAGCTCTGGGCGGTTTTGGTCTGTTCTTTTCTTTCTCTTCCTTCAACCCCTTTTCTTGATCATCTGCTTTCTATACCAACTCATCCAAGAATTCATAGAGCACCAACTTGCAGCGGTTATGGAGCTCTATGTTCAGACCATTCTGGAATCTCCTGATCAACTCTTGCTCTCTTAGATAGTGGCCAGCAAAACGGTGGAGACAGCTGAACTCTTCCTATTATTGGCGAACAATCAGCTTGCCTTGTTGGATTGTTAGAAACTAGTGCTCCATGCTATCCATTGCCTCACGGGGAAAATACTTCCTGGTGAACTAGTTTCTGAACTCTTCCCATGTAAGCTCCTACTTCCTGCGGGTCTTAGCTACCGTACCTTCCCACCAGACTAGGGTTTCTCCCTTCAGATACTGCACTGCCACAGCCCGGTGGCACTCCTCTGGACAGCGAAGATGATCGAAGTTCTGTTCCAGCTTAATTTCTCTTCCAGTCATCAGCGACAATAGGATCAGATTTCCCTTCAAACATTTTTGTCCCCATTTCTCTAAACTGTCTAGTCAGATCCGAGTAGGATGGTCCCTCATGATAGCGGTTTGGCAGGGGTAGCGGGACAAACTGCGACACTCTGACTGGCGACGGAGATGGTGGAGGACGCAGATTTGAAGCTCTATGGGATACTTCTCGAGCAATTGTCCTCTAACTCTGAGATTTTCCATGACTGGCTCGGTACCTAGCCAGCTCTTCTTCCAGAGCAACATTTACCTAAGCTAGCCTAACAGCTTCAGCTATGGCATCATGTGTAGCTCTTCACGTGGCAGATTCCGCAGTCCTTTGAGACGCTCTGGATTCGCTAACTGTGTTCCCGTTTCCAGTCCCACTTCCTCCGATACTTTCCTAGGAACCATTAGGTTGAGCAGCATCTACGTTCTCAGCGGCAATGACATTCTCAGCAGCAATAGCAGCTTCTGCGGCGACAGCAGCGACGGCAGCAGCGGGCGCAGCTCGGGCCTGGTTACCATTATGTCTTCTGGTATTAGCCATCTAAAAAAGAAAACCCCTGATTAGACGCACTTCGACAGAAGAAAGAAGAAACTTAGCTATGACGAATAAAAGCCGGCTCCGGCTGGATTGGTGTTCTGCTTTCTTTTCCAAAATTCCCCTTCCCCGAATTTTTTTTAAAAAATAAATGAAAACCGAATAGAAAGCCGAATTCCTAATATATGCCTCCCGTTCATAACCGGTTTGGAAAACCTAGGCTCTGATACCACTTTGTAACACCTGATTCTGCCTCGTCGGGGTCCCCACGCGTGTTACCTGTCAAACCACCAGGACCAGGGTTCTCCCTTGTCAGGGTCTCCCCCACGCGTGCTTTCCGCAGAAACTACATCGCACTCCACCATCAGAACATCTAACAAGAACTTAATCCTCAAAACCAGTCTTTAAAACCGAACATCATTTATCAAATGGCACCAATAAAATCCTTACAACTAGCATAACAATCCAAAATAGTTCAACATAATTAAAAAGAAATCAAGTCTAAAAATACTACGGAAACTTATTAAAAATAATCCAGCACCCAAAACCGAACACCGGATCGGTCATCATCTCCTAGCTACTCGTCATGCTCTCCTGCAAAACAAAGAAGGGGAGGGACAGTGGAGGGACAGGGGAGACAGAAGGGTGAGTGACAAGGGAATCACTCAGCGAGGGGACCGCATAAAAGACTACAGAATACTACGGAAACTTATTAATAATAACCTACCTAAAAAGGAAACTTACAATTTATAGAAACCTGTCATAAATGAAAACTTCCAGAAAAGGAAACTACTAAATTTGAAAACCTTCTTAAAATAGAAACTTTCCCAAAAAGGAAACTTTGCAAAAATAAAAAATTTCTAAATTAGGAACTTGCCAAAAATAGAAATTTTCCCAAAATGGAAAGTCTTAAAACGAGAAACGGAAAACTATGAAAAAGGGAACTACGGAACAAAACGTGGAAACGAAAACGAAATGAGAGCAGAACTACCTCTCGGTTTCACCATCGACAACGAAACTGAAACCGAGGAGGAAGGCTCGCGGCTTCAAAGGCGCGGAGGCTAGGAGCGGTGACGCGACCTCATCGGCGGAGAGGAGGCTCTCGACGACAACAGCTTGGGAGATCTCGCAGAGGCTCGGATCGGATCAGAAACGATCGTGCGGGGCTCGAACGGAGGCTGTGGCGCTTGGATCAGTTCGGATGGGCTCGTGGCTCCACATAGAGTTGTGATCGGTGGCTGGAGAGGCTCGACAGCGGGGATTCTGAGGGAGAGCGATGGCGGCTGTGGTCACGGGAGGTCGTGGGAGAGCTTGGCGTGATCAGATCAGTGGCGGGGAGGCGGAGGAGGCTCAGCGGAGGCTCAGATCGCACGAAAGAGGGTTGACGGCTAGAGTTTCTCGAAATCTCTCGGGATTTCTGCAGAGCGTCCTTTCGGAAAAAATTGTGGTGCGTTTCTCGAAGTGATAACGTCTTTAAATAGAGTGGAGGCTCCTTGGATTGACCTATGGTTTCTGGTTCAGTTTCCTGCGAACCGAGATTCTCAAACCGGACCGATTCGGGGATGTTACATCTTTGTTTAATTTCGATCACTAAAACGAACCCAAGACCCAATATCTATGAACAAGACAATCCAATCGACTAGAAAATCTTATACTCCTAGGTAAATATTTTCTATACTATTAATCGCAAACATTTGTCTGTTAAAAAATTACATCGCATACCAATGAAGATTAAAAAACATGTCGCAAAAAAAAAACATAGAAAGGCGAATGGAAAATTCAGTCTACGTTTATAAGATCCGCGTTTTTGCTCTTATGGGTCGGGTCAAACCCGAAAAGGAAAAAAGAGGCTAGGATTTAAACCTTAAGTACCAGTATACTGTGTATAATTTTTCTTTTTGTTGTGTATTAGATATATATTTCAAACAATTATAATTACAAAATCACATGGACTTAAACATTTCAAAAATAATTTTAATTTATTTATTTCAATAAGTTTAAGGTTTAGAGTTTAGGATTTTGTATGTTCTAGCAAATGTTAAGTTGTTAGTGTTTGAATCCTCACAACAGATTTTATTTTAGACTTTTATTTGTTTGTTTTAAAATAAGAAATACTTAAAAATGTAATCGCCAATTTTTAGAAGAAATTTTGGTCGGCTCTTCCTGCCACTACGAAAAAACATAATCCAAGCAATGTAAAAGTGAGTAGAATAGGGTTATTAATATGAGCCTCAAACTCGTGAGCTTAAACGGGTCTACTATAGGGATTTCAATATGTGGTCCGTCTAATTAACTGCAAATTAAATAGACTTTAAATGGGTTGACCCGCTTAAAACCGCGGGTCAACCGACAACTAATTGGACAACCCGTATTTTAATTTTTATTTTTATTGCGATTTCTTAAAAAATTAAAACATGTTCTCTTTTAGTCTTCTATTTCGGCGTAGATTGATATGAAATTAGAAAAATTGATCACAACTTGGATCGATTAACATTACAACAATGATTTGTGTTTATTCTTATGCGGCAACGAAGAAGCCAGTGTAGCCTCTTTTGTGAACATGGCTTCTTCTTCTTATTTCTCCGGTGAGACGATGAACGAGGTGGGTGGCTTTTTGAGTCGTCCCACAAGTCGTATCTGGTAAGGAAGTTCACTAGTAGAAAAATTGTTATAGTCACGTTTTAGCTACGAAAAAAATCGTGACTATAGGATCATAATCATTTTTTGTGGCTAAACGTGGCAAAATAACTCGTATAGCCACGACTTAGTCACAAAATTTTTTTTGGCTATAACACTTTTTTTTACTAGTGGTTGACGGGAAACCGAAGACGGCGACCTTTCATCAAAGAAAATATTGCATCGATTCAGCACTTGCATCTCATCTTCTCTCTCTTGAGCTCTCAAATCAAAACCTTGAGGGCCCAAAGTAGATTCATTGCTCCACACCGGAATCTGTTTCACAAATCCAGTCCAAAGTTTTCCGCAGGCAAGTGTTTCCCTAATTCAGATCTCGATCGGAAAACAAGCTCATGTCTTCTCTCCGACAGATGTCTTCCAAGCCCTAATTATTCATCTTCACTTGTTTCTTTCCTCCTCCCAAGAGTCGCAACAGTTTTCCGACAGCTAGACATAGAGAAGACAACAAATTAAAAATAGCTGAAACATTGAATTAAAATCCCCAAAGTTGTCACCTTTTTCGGTAAGATCAGTAACCATGAGCAGAGAGATCTTCCTCCAATTCTCTAGATCTCTCCATATGAACTTTATGTTGGATGGTAAATCTTATTTACTTGATAAATAAACGTAAACGTGTTTTGGTTAGTGGATAGTAATTGAATGGGCAGGGTTAAAAATTGACATAGCATACTTAATGGGCTGAAATGAGTTTGTGTTAAATGGACAGGGTGATGTGTACATATTTTCATGCATATTTTGATGCATTTTAGCTTAGTTTCATCCACATTTCGGTTGTAAATATTTCATATAAGTCTTAGAATGCATTAGTTTAAGTTTAGAGTCTAGTTTAGGAGCATATTGCATTTGCATACCATTTTCTTTACATTTGTAGGTGCAATTTCAAGATGGATTTAAAGAGGCTCTAAAGGTGAATCTAAGGTGGAAATGGAGTTAAAAACCAAGGAAAAAATGAGCTAAACACTATGAAAGAAGTTGGGATCAAACTAGACATCAAAAAAGAGAAAGAAGACACAAAGAGATGCCAAGGGACCCTGTCATCGACCCAGAGGTCGATGCTAGCCTCCCTTGACAGAGCTGGTGCCAAACGTGAGCTAGCAGCATCGACCCAGGGGTTGATGCCAGCCTCCCTTGGGTTGATGTCAAGTAACCTTAACGTGAAAAGACCCTTTTTAGGGCTTCCTCTCTCATTCCCTAAGTATATATAGCCCCTTATGAACCAAGAACAAAGATATCACAACTTATGCTTAAGAGCACGTATCTTTTCTTTCATTTTGAGATCTAAGAACTTTGTAATAAATCTTTATTTTTCTTGAGTGATTTTGATATTTTCTCCTTCATCTCTTTCTCTAGATCTATTCTTCTAAGACCATGGGAGCTCAAAGACCCATCTCTTGTCTTTGGATTTCTATGACTCTTAGTGAGTAGATTCATCTTGGATCTTGAGATATGGTAGGCTAGGGTTAGATATAGGGTTGTGATGGATGATTAGGCTAGATCTTGGCATAGATTTCTAATAGATCTAGTTTAGTTCTTCATAGTTATTTGCTTGCTCATTGACGCCTAGAAAGTGTTCGATGAAATGCTTGAGAGAACTAAATCTATGTATTTCACTTGGGCCCATGAGAGTGGATGTTACCTAGGTGTTAGATGGCTAGAAGGTATTGAGAAACACTATCACATACATGTTAAGATAGGCAACAAACGAGAGTTTAGCCTTGTAATGTGTATTGGTGAATAGATCTCTGTCACGAGAGTGGGTTGATCGATAATAGAGGGATCCTTGGTCTAGGAATAGCTTCGATCCTCTAATAAAACCTTACCAAAGTCCATCACATCTCAGGATTGAACCCGTACCCATAACCATTGTCTCAAGATCCTATCTTTTATTTGATTAGATCCAAGTTTACTCCCTTCTTTCTTTACTTTCTTGCTAGCTTTCTTATTGCTTTTTTTTTTAATGATTTTCACCATGTTTGGCCTTGATTACCATTAGATTTAGTGGAGACCCGTGAAAATCCCCTACTAAGTCGCCCCCTAGACTAGAACCCTTAGTGCATTCTCGTTGCTAAGTTTCTACTAGTCGAGCCTCTAAATCCTTGGACGACCCTAAAGTACTACGATTGACCTCGTTCTCTTGCGGGATTGAAAGTAGGGCATTAGGTTTATAAATTGTAAACTTAGATCACGTCACAGGCCCTTAATGGGGCAGGATTTAAATGGGTAGGGTCAGCCCACAAAAACATCCTTACTGTAGAATGATATATCTTTATTGATTAAGTAAGAAGTATATATGTACATCCTCCGATAAACCATTGATTTTCACTATTCCACATAATCTATCAAAGTTATCCAAATGCTCAGAGATTCTCTAATGATAGACCGAAGAAACGAACATTTTGTACCATATTAATCAAGCTAAAATTGATTTCAAAGTTGTTGTTGCGGATTGGTAGAGTCATTATCCCCATTCTTTCACCATTAGTGAATGACTCATCACATTTTCCAAAACTTGTTTCTACTCTAGGTGGGTGGATTGGAGGGTTAGCGTGGTTTCCATTACCACCAACCACTCTTTGAGGTGGAGGTATTGGTTGTTCTCCTTGTTGGTTCCCCAATGGTACTTTAGGATTGCCTTCTTCCATTCCTTGATTCATTCCCAATTTATTTAAATGGGTTTATCTTTCTCTAGCTCTTCTTTGTCTTGAGTCCTCTCATTCGATGTGAGTAGGATCAATACTTGTATATGGTTCACTCCTAGACCTCGGGATCATGTATCTTCATAAACCAAAGAAAAATAACAAAAGAGAGTTAGATCTTGGATATTAGAAATAAAAAGTAAAACCTAGTCCTTTGAATTCTAGAAATCTCTTTGAAGATTGTAGTTAAATCCTAAATCCTTGGGCAATGGCGCCAAAACTTGACGAAAAGTTTTTAAGGACTTCTAAACAAGTTTAAATTTATAAACCTAGAAGTTAAAACCTCACTCTACCACAAGAGAATGGTCGTTAGGTTGTAGTATTTAAGTTTAGCATCCAATGATTTGAAGGGGTCTAAGGTAGATACTAAAACAAAGAGAATAAACTAAAAGTCTAAGTTTATGAGAATTGAATTAAATTGGGGTGTCAATAATCTCAACTCAATGTAGCATAAACATAAGAAACCACAATTAAAGTGCATAAAGAAATACTTAATTAAGGCAAACAATAAGTAAAACACATGAAAGGTGCAAACTTTAACTCTTAACAAGAATAAAGATCGAATCTTGAGACATAGCAATTGGTTCATGCTCAATCTAGAACTATAATGGATCTAATCTAGGTTTTAATAAATGATTAAAGCTATTCCTAGGCCTAGGATCCCTTCATTATCGATCTAACCACTCTCATAACGAAGATCTAGTCATCCATGCACATTACAATACTCAACTCTCGCTTCATATCTTTCTAGACATGCAAGTGATAGTTATCTACAAGTCGTTTTAGCCATAAATCACCTTGATACTCTACTCTCATGAGCCAAGATTAAAAAATAAGTTTTGTTCTCTCAAGTATTTGATCGAACACTAACAAGGCATCAATGAGCAAGCATGAATCTTTTGATGATCAAAACAAAAGCTAGTAGGAATCTATGTCGAAACCTAGCCTATTCTCCATTATAATCCTTGATTTAACCCTGGCCTACTATATCTCAGAAGAGATCTATTGACTAAAATCCATGGAAATCCAAAACAAAGTTTGGGTCTTTGAGCTCCCATAATTTTAGATCTAGAATAAAGAGATAGAAGAAGCAAAGAGAAACAATCTTAAAATAAAAATGATCTAAAGTATTACAAGGTTTGTTCTTGATTAGACACCTCAAACCCTTAAAAGAAATCAAAAATTGCAAAAGTTATGAAAATAGACTGAAAAGTTATGTTCTTGATGAGTTTAGAGGGCTATTTATACAAGTTGGGAGAAGGAGGAGTTGCCTAGAACCAAAACCACTCAAATGCAGCGCGCTACCGACCTCATGCTACATACTATCGACTTGGCTTGTCAATAGTGAGCAGCATGGGAAAATTCTCTGCCACGCCATTAACTATCGACCTTATGCTGCTCACTATTGACCTGTCTGGTCAAGAAAAAGCAGCAGGGACAGTTTTTTCTTCTTCTTTGCTCCATTGCTTACTCCTTTGCTTCCACCTTCTCCATATGCATTTAACTCCTCTTCCTCTTGATTCTTGACTGCAATTGCATCTAGAATTCATCCATAAATCTTCCCATTGAGCCTCTTTAAAGGTGCACCTATAAATGCAAAAAGATGTATGCAAATTAAACAAATCATAAATCTATAGTCAACTCCTGAACTATATAAATTATAGACACTAAATGCATTATTTACAACCTAAATATGGCAAAAACATGACTAAAACGAACCTAAAGATGCATAAAAATATATGCACATCAACAATGGCCAACAATTCACCACCAAAAACTTCAAGGAGTTTTTTTTTACGAATGGGGCATAAAGCTAAACTTCGCAACACCCAGACACCCCAATCAAATCGGGAAGCGAAATCAACTAATAAAATAGTGATAAACATCCTAAAAATTGTGTGGGAGAATCCAAAGGCGATTGGGTGGAAGATCTACTATGAGTACTATGAGCATATAAGACTGCCACCAAGACAACAACTGAGGAAACCGCTTTCTCCCTAAAATACGGCTAACGTTGGCTTCCTGATGAAGCCAGCGTTAGAATAGCAAGAACAAACCATTTATCCAATGAGGAGAACGCGGAGCTAATGACCCTGGCTCCTGACTTACCAGATGAATGGATATAGGTGGTAAAAGTCTGAAAACTTGTGCTATCAATAGGAGGTAGCCATAAGCTACAACTAAAATGTAAGAACAAGAACCTTTCAACAAGGTGAATGGGTCCTACGACATGTCTTCAACAATACTAAGGACAAAGTGGTCGGGAAGCTAGCCCCTGGATGGGAAGGGCCCTACCAAGTGGTTGAGGTTAGAGGATAAAGAGCATATAAGTTACGGGATAGGTACGAAAAGTCAAACCCAATTGTTGGGATACATTACACCTAAAGTCCTACTTTTTATAAGAGAAGATCTGAAATCCTCATAACTTCATTGCCAAACATATCCTTAGATGCTCCATTTTCCTTTCTACTTCGTTTCACTTATTATTATCATAATATGTCTGCGTGTACATACAAATTTATTCAATAAAACTAGTGATTTTCACAAAAGCAAACCCGTAAGAGTAGTAAAAATAGAGGGCATATAAGCTGAAACACAACCTCTTACTCAAAGGGCAGTGGAAAGCAGCATAAACCCAACTCCTTGCAAAGCATAACGCTAAAGCGGTAGGTGAAAAGCAAAAAACAGTTGGAAGGGAACACACCTTAAAACATGTAGAAATAAATTGCTTACTTCTGCTTAACATGTCAATGGGCATCAGGAAATGCGAGACCCTGAGTAGGAAGAATCACATTTAATTGCTTACATGGGTGTGGGAAGAAGTAAAATTGGCGATTGAATCTCTTTAATAGGAAAATTCACACCAACAATGACCGATAAGAATGATGCTTGACTCACTCACATGAGGTTAGTTTAAACCAGCACGAGATAAAAGACTCACTGTGGCTTGCTTGCAAGAAGTAGAGTTCAACAAACAAAACTTGATGGTGGCTCCCCAAGATGGGCATAATAGGAAAAAAAATTCTCAGAGTTGCAAGCTCACAAGAAGCAAAGAAAATAATAGGAGAATCAAAAATAAAAAGACGTCTCGAAAACCTGATTGACCCAATAAGCTCAACTTATCCCATAAAAGGCAAAAGGAAAAAATATGTAATAAGAGAAAAGTAGTATATGAAATAAAAAAGGGGGGAGGGTCACAAAAGAGCCCCATAAAATTCTACAAAGGGCCCGAAGAGCCATAGGTTCAAACGGCGACATAAGTGTCACGAGCTCTACAAGCTTACAAAGAGGCACCACAACAAAAGTTTTTTAAAAGCCCACAAAGCGGCGAAAGCAAAGAATCAAAGGTAGCAAGATTGTCATTCTTGGTGCTTGACTCCTCGGCATCAACTTCTTTCTCCTGGTATTGGGAGTTCTTTAAGCTCTCTACAGTAGTAATCACTGGCTCATTGTCAAAAGAAGGAGGAGATAATTTCTTAAGTTCAGCTTCAGCCTCCATAATCATGCATAAATTTGCGAACTTCTCCTTTAGATTCCAGGTAGCCACCTATCCATTGAGGAAGTCACGAGCTATCTTCCAGCGCACAACGATCTTGGCAGCATTGACGACCATATACATCACCTCCATAGAGGTGTTGGCCCTAGCCTTTATCTTGGAAACTTTTGCCTTTCGAGCAGTCTTCTCACTCTCCAGCTTGGAGATGTGCTTCTCATCCTTATGTCCCATAGTCTCCAAGCCATGTGTCATTCCCTTAAGGCTTTACACCTTCTTCTTTAGATTAAGTGTCGTGTTTTTCTCCAACTTCAGATTACAGATATAATCTTCAGACATCTTCCACCCTACATTCACGCTTTCTGTAGCAATTTGGTCTTTAGGATGGTGGAGGAATGAGACCATCTAGAATCAAGGGAAAACTTTAGCTACACCATTGTTGAGGCAACAAGGGTAAATAATAAGCAAAAGGATTACTTTAAGTATCTCCCTCTGAAGGTGGAAGAGAACTTCCACCGAGTCACTATCCCCAAAGGAGACTGTGGTTTAGGGGAAAACCTTCGTCTACAGATGCTCCAAAGCCTCAACAAGGTCACAAGGAGGTTGAAGGGATGACCGGCTAGAAAAACCCTTCTGCTTGTTGACCTAGGAGGAGGAGACCTCAGCCTTGATCTGGGCCTTTTGCTTAAATGTATGTAGCCTCTAGAATTTTCACATCATCTCCAGAGTTTTCCTTGCTTCTTGCTCCTTTCTTGGTTGTCATCACCTCTCTCGCATTCTTGAAATCAGCTATTACCTTGGCTCATGAACCAGACATATTCCCTGTACGCAAATCAAAGGATGGTCACTAAACATAATCGTGGAGGCATGCCATAGAAAAATAAAGGTCTTATCCACGCGTTGCTTTGAGATAATGCTTCTAGGGTTAAGAGGCCAGAGATATTTCTTTACTTCACAGGGATCTCAAGAGACAAGAGATATTTCTTTACTTTTAGGATTTAGCCACAAACTGATGTCATCCCTTCATTAGCCTTATCCCACAAACCACGTGAGGGGCAAAATAAAAGGTTTGTACATAAATCTCAAGAGGAAGATGCAGAAGATTAATGAACCCTAGACCCACCGAAAAAATGAAGAAGGTGAAAAACCCCAACTCTAAACCGACAGTCATAAAAAAACTTTTGGGTACATTTTTCCTTGAAATTTAGCTCTTTTCTCTGATCCTTTGGCAGTTCCTCCACGATTAAAGCAATGCTTTTATGGTGGAAGTAGTATTTACCTTCCTTTGGAAGAAAAGAGATGTAGTAGGAATACGATAGCTCTTTAATTATCAGGTTGATGAGACCGTTGGAAATAATTCAACACTTACATCGCTTTATGATCTTCCAACTATGAGGATCCAGCTGAGAGGGGCAGATGTTGAAGTACTTAGCCACCTTCATTACCAACTCACGAATCCTCGCCTTGAGACCCGCCTCGAAATAGCCTTCGTACTTCATGATCTCGTCACTGTGACCTTCGGATGCGCATTTGGACTCAGCATGGACGTGTATCTCCATGGAAACAGGAAGATAATATGTCCGCCTCATGTCTGCTATGTTCTTCTCCTTGATCTATGAAGTAGGTCCAATCTTCGGGAAAAAAGGAGGATAGAAGACAATGATATGAGAACTAAGATCCACCCTAGATATATTCCCAGACTCCTTGTCAAAAGAAGAGGTAGCCTTCAACGGGTGCCTCTGGCAGACCCTTCCTCTTACAAAGGTGGTGTAAACGGGAGAGTGGTGTGCTGAGTCTTCTATCTACCTAATCCTGAAAGCAAGGGTTGATTTCAGATTGAAGACTCAAGAAAAGAAAAAACCCTACTGGATTTACCCTAAACCTAACTAGATCTACTAAGTTTTGAGCTAGAACGAGACATGCAAAAGAATAAAATAGGAGGATGGCCTTTACCTTGTTCATAATCACGGATACCGGAAGAGAAGAGTTGGAAAAAGAGATATGGAAAGTTGTGATGGCACAAAAACATGCTATCCATTTTCTGATTTCCATCTATTTCCTCAAACCACATTAATTCGTATTTTAGTACCTTCTATTGCTATTTGTTTCTTGATTTTTCTTGAAAAATATTTGGGAAAAAACAAACAAATATAGTGACGAGAAAGAAACGGAACGAAAAATTGTGAAGAATTTCATCAATGACAAATATGTACTAAAGACTCTTTTGTATTGTTGGACTCAACTGCTGATATTTAACCCTTGCTAAAAGGATTGTCTAAGGCCTCTAGGTGAGACTTTTAGATGGGATTCTCTTGTATTCAACACAACAGATATATCAATTTTAACTGAACTTCAAGAGAAGTTGAAAACATTCGTGAAATTTCTCGCAACAAGGTTACGAAGATCCTCCCAACTCATATGGGATAGATAAACATATTGAAACCTAAACTAACACCATAACCAAGAGCTACAAGCAACCTGAGAGATAGAAACTTCTATGAACTACCATATTTTGAACATGGGGATCAGGATCTATCAATATGTAAGTGAGAATCCCGTAAACCATATTCATAAAGTTTCATCGTAGGGTCTAGTTTCATGAAAGTTGCAATGAACATGTAAAACAAAATAAACAAATGTATTTTTATTTGATGTTGTAAGAAAGAATAGAAAATTTTGTAATGTATAATAAATACACCAATGCATAAGATACTAACAATACAGAAGAGCTCTTCGAGTCACTGAATAGTGTCAAAAGTTCGGCCTTTATAAGGACAAAACCGCCAGCTAATAATGTCCAAAGTGCTCAATTAAACCCTTTGCTTAGGGTTACTCCTATTAAAAACAACCTAACATTCAATTTTTTTTGGTTTTTCAAATCAAGTTAAGCAGAATCAAGAAAACAATAGCAATAGAAAGTCCAAAACAAGGATTAGTATGGTTTGGGGAAATTGAGAGAAATCAACTATTTCGGATGGGTTTAGAAAGATACAAAAAAGTTTGTGCATTAGTATAAATACGTCCATAGCATAGGTAGAAATATGAGGAATGGATATACTGGAGATGGAAATCAAGTGCAAACAATTGTAATCGCAATTCTCTATGACGTAATTTTGTGAATTCCGTTTACAGGTTATGCAGCCTCAAATGACAGATTAGAGAGAAATCAACTACCTTATTTGAGTTTATAAAGCGATAGAAAAGTTCGTACACTAATTTAAAGAGATATAAAGCACAGGTGGAAAAAGGGCGGAACATTATACTAGGGGTACAAATAGAGCGTCAACCCTAAAACATATTGTATTGAGCTTACAGTTAAGGTTGATAAAAAAAAAAGAAATTAAAAGTCCTACCATGTTCAATCATTTATAACTAAGGAGAAAACGGGATGTTGGTTGAATCATACCCTAAATATGTTGTTATGTTGATAAATACTCGAAATATAGTATTGCGCTAAGATTAGGGATTTTATTATGGGATGACCTGCCAGTTAGACCCTATCAGTTAAGACCCCACCCATTTAACACAAACCCATTAAAGCCCATTAAAAATACTATGTGCATTTCAACCCTGCCTATTAACATAAACTCGTTTATGTTTTTATGCAACATAATCCATTTGTGAAGCAAGCCAAAAAAAACCCCTGATGGGGTTAAAAGTCGTTACCCACAATGAGTATCACTCAGCTGAAAGCACACAATGATTTGGTAGTATTAAGGGTATCGATCCACAGGAGACTAAGCATGCACTACAACTTATCAGGATTCAAATTAAGCTTAAACAAAATATGATTTTTGCGTTTTTGGTTACTAAACTAAATGGAACAGCAAGTAAAACGAAAATACTAATTAAATCTAAGGTAATTCAAATTATTAAAAGCGCTAGGCAGTAGATAAGTCTATTGGAAACATGATTTTAAAAATATCGATTTTCAGGGAAGCATGAAACACCGTTCTAGAAATCAACTCACAAATCTATATCTTCTCCACTTTTGAGGTTCGGGATCCTATGTTTAACTACCAAGATGCATCGAATTTCGCACGGGTCTGTAGTAGATAAACACGAATTAACTCGTTCAAGACTCAATTGTTCACAAACTTTTATTGATCCACTTTTGTTGCCTATATCAGTTTGCCCATCAAATATTAGATCCAGTGATTTAAAAGCTTTTGGAATCTAATTCTACCTAAGAACAGTAACTAGGTGATCAAGTTAGCTACAACATTAAGATCAAGCAAAGTTAAAGAACTATTCGATCATTCCCTACATCAATTCGGTAAACTCATGAATTCATGGATCCTTTGAGTATCTACAACCTAACAAATGACTACTCAAAAATGGACAGAGGTGAAAAGCAATCAAAATCAAAAGGAAAATTTCAAATAGTATTAAAAACAATAAGGGTTTAGAGAACTTCTCTATGATGATACAAGAGTAAAAATCTATCTCCCAAAGGCAAAGCTTGAGATCGAAATCTCCAATAGAGTTAACGACGAGATTCCTCTGTTTCTAATCTATTTTTCGTGCTAATAGGGTGACTTTCTCCTCACAAAAGGCTAAAAAAGTATAGATAGTATTAGGTTAAGAAAAGTCGATTTAGGTTAAGTTGGAGTCGTAACAATGCTGTGACGGGTTTAGGGGGGTTTTTTTATCCCAGACCGGTGTAAAAATCTTTCAACCGGTCAGGGAAGCTTGTGGCTCCGGTTGGTTCCCATTTCTTGTCAAAACCTGGTCACATCTCACTTCTGGGCACAATCTAGCTTTAAGACAGACGGACCAGTCTTCACTAAATCGCTTATAACTTTTGATCTAGAGATCCAATTGCCTTGAAATAAACTCCATTTGAAAGCTATCTCAAAATTCCAGTTTCTTTCCAAATTATATCGAAATCCATTGAAGGTAAAACCTCCATCTTGGATGATCTTTCTGATGCATTGAAACTGTCCAGAAACTAACTTTTGCTACAAATGAGTCCAAATTGCTCCAAAATGATTATTTGACCTGAAATGACTTTTAGTACTAAAAATACGAGAAAACAACCTTTTGTGACATAGAAAAGTATAAAAAGCTCTAAAAATGAATAAAAACCTAAGGTAAAACATGTAAAAATATGGTTTATCAACTCTCCCAGACTTAAACGTTGCTCGCCCTCGGGCTAACAAGTCTAAAAATTGAGGAGAAGTTTGAAAAACATGGAAATTGTGCAGAAAACAACCGAGTTAGATTTCGTATAGAAGTTCCACGTACTTAGTCAAAAACATAACAACCATAACAATTCAAATCAACAATCTACCTAAATGATCTAAAATCTCCAATGCATACTCCTTAAATTCTAAGTGTGCGGTCTCATCGAAGAAATATCGATCAATAGAACAAGTGACTCAACCCAATCAAGTTCCTAAGTACCTTAGCCCTTCGTAAAATTCTACTCGTTATTATATTCTTTTTGCTTTAGAAGCTAATTTTTCCCTACTTTTCTAGAAGTATCATTTTATTTTTCTATCGATCTTATTTTCATTCTTTTATTTTTTAAAATTTCTTTAGTAAGCATAAATGGAATAAGTCTCCATGAGTTGATAGCGTTCAAAGTTTTAGTTAAAATTATTACCGCTTTTTTCTCATTTCATCGAACCTTAAACCAATCTTAAATGAAAGAAATAGTAAAAAGGGACAAAACTCACTAGAACGTTTAGCATCAGGCTTGAAAAAGGAGACTATTGAAAGTATACCAAACCTCAGGATGAGAATTCATTAAGTGCACAGTAGCTTTGAATTTCTCAAATATCGAGGAGATATGGCGCCTCGTTAGGTTGATCCGCTAAAGGATTTTCCGTTCAATCTTCCTGTAGCTAAACACTGAAGTTATGGCCACGGGGCATTGAAAGAGATAGTTAGTTTCCAGACTAAAGAAAAATTTTGACTCGATAAAAAAATTTAGAAATCCATAAAAATCACTCGAAATGTAAGAACAATAACAAGAGCAAGTAAAAAATTGTTAGTAACAGTATAAATCCTCCCAGACTTAACTTGCATCGTCTCGGCGTAAAATTAAGCATGAAGAGATAATAAATTAAATGAAAATAAGAAATTGAAGGATTTGGTATGAGATATCTGTTTTGAGATAATAGCTTTGATTTTAAGCCAAAATCGTATATACACCATTAGGTGAACTCCGCGCGAGAAAAATTGGCGGATGAGGGCGGAGATACTCTACGACCGGCCGAATTGCCATTTTTGGCACGGGCCGGTCTTTGAGTGCTCGCCGGCCGGTCAGGAAGTATGAGGAAGATGACTAGTCAGGGCACTTGTGGCCTGACACCAGTCGCGTGTTCGTGAGTGTCATACTCCGGTCATGGAGTGCTCGCCATCCGATCATGGCCCCTTCTCGGCCGTTTGGTGGTTTCCTTGGCCATTTTGCATTTCGATCGTTCGTTTTGAGTTCTGATGGTTTAAAGAGTGTTCCAAAGAGTCATTAATGATACGAAAATGTTTTAAAACATTTTTATGGTGGAATTTGCCGAAAGAATATGAAGATACGGACACTTAGAAGTTCTTGGATTCTTGAAACTTCTTTTTTATCGGATTAAGAACTTTCTTGGAATGTTGGTCGTTGTTGCTCAAATCTTTGAGTTTTTATAGTGAAATTACAGTATGCCAATGTGATTTTTATCTGATAAATGATACTTTTGGCTTAGCCAAGTTCATTGGCTAGCCGGCAAAGACTTAATGTTAGTCAAAAATTAAAATTCGAAAAAATCAAAATTCTAATCGGGCTGTTTTGTCCATAAAGGTCACTTTGCTCGGGCATATTTGATGGTTTGAGTTGATTTGCTTGACGGATATTGAAAATCTCCATGTTTCCTTTTGTTAAAAAACTTGATTCTCCGGGCAAATTTTGATTATAACCTTTCCAAGGTCGGTTTCTTTCGGGCATATCACCTATTATATAGTTTTAGCTATAAGAACTAAAGTACGGGATTTTGTTACATCTCACGGTATTATTTTGGACTATCTAGAAGATCCTTTGTCGAACGGTACTTTTTTGGTTTCCCGGTCAAGTAATTGAAACTAGAAATCTATCCATGTTATTCTTCGTATTATAGTCGTTTTATCCATTGATCCTTGATAGTATGTTGTGATTTGCTTGGCGGAACAAGGAGTTGAAGACTTTGCCAAGGGAAAATACCTAATTAAATGAACATGAAATGGGTTTTTATCAACTGTTAGTTGTTACCCATGTTCAAATTATATAATGTGATAGTTGAATCCATGATTGAGACATTTGAAAAGCTCCATGGCCACGAGTAATATTTGGACCGGTTTTGGACAAGGGAGGGTGGACGGCCGGTCATACGATGATTGGCACGAACGAGGCTCAGGGCACAGAGGCTTTAGCACCGGCCACGATGAGTTCCTTGGAAAGAATCGGTGTTGGGCTCTCCACCATCCAGTCAGAGTGCCTTGCTCGTCTGCCGCCAATCCTCTTGATCCAAATCTTGTTTTCCTTTATTCTTTTTCGATTCTTCCTGTAAATTAAAGTTAAATGAGTGATTTTATGGACTCTAAAACTTAAAAAAAGTTAAATAAATGTGGGTTGCCTCCTACAAAGCACTTGTTTATAGTTAATTAGCTCGACTCCTTTTGTTTCTTCAAACGTTAGGTGCACTGACCAAGGAAATCTCAATGTCCTTGCCAATGGGTGTGTCCGCAAGATAAGGTTTAAGTCGTTGGCCATTTACAATGAATGATCCTCCATTTAAGTCCCAATGGACAACTGCTCCATATGGTTTCACTTCTTTCATTCTGAATTGTTCGTACCAACGTGATCTAAGCTTTCCAGGAAAAAACTTAAGATTTGAATTGAATAACAGAACTTTGTCGTTTGGAGTGAATGTCTTTGGCATTATCTTCATGTCATGATAAGCTTTTTTCTTTCCCTTATATATCTTGGCGCTTTCATACGCCAAATTTCGGATTTCTTCTAACTCATTCAATTGAATCAATCTTCTTTCACATGCGGTCTTGAGATTATAGTTTAGCTCTTTCATTGACCAAGAAGCCTTGTATTCGATTTAAACCAGAAGGTGAAAAGTTTTTCCATACACAAGATGAAAAGATGTTGTTCGTAATGGTGTCTTGAATGCCGTTCTATATGCCCAAAGAGCGTCATCAAGTTTGGCAGACCAATCCTTCCTTGTCCTTCCCGTCATTTTCTGAAGGATGCTTTTGAGCTCTCGATTGGAAATATTGACTTTTTCACTGGTTTGTGGATGGTAGGGGTTTGTAACCTTATTTTTAACACCATGTTTCTTCAAAAAAATAGCAAAAATTCTATTTATGAAATGCGTATCTCCATCAGTTATGACAACGCTTGGGACTCCGAATCAAGGGAAGATGATGGATTTGAACATTTTAATTACCATATTTGCATCGTTAGACACGTAGTCTACCGCCACAAGTATGTATTGAATCAAAAATGATGTTGGAAAGGGTCCCATAAAGTATATTCCCCATACATCGAAGACTTCAACTTCTTGAATAAAGTTCGGTGGCATCTTGATATAAATTCTTGGGCGTTCTTAAACATTGTAGGCCACCAAAAACCAGCTTGTAGGATTTTAGAAACGGTTTTGAATGTAGCAAACTGGCCAGCATAAGCTGAACTATGACATCCATGTAAAATTCCAACAACATCTTCTTCTGGAACACACTTCCAGAATATTCCATCCTTACACTTTTTGTAGAGGTAAGGCTCGTCCCAAAAGTAGAATCTAATGTCCCTTAAGAACTTCTTCTTCTTGTATCCAAAGAATTGAGGGGGCTCGGTGTTAGATGCTAAAAAGTTAAATATGTGTCGATACTATGGAGTTTCTAATGAACTTCTTCTCCTTGTTTCTGACCGTGGGGGTCTTGGGATTTCTTTTACGATGGCATTTATATCATACACTTGTTCTTATGGTAAGGAATAATTCATAGGGATCGATTCTTCTATTCCCATTGGAGAGAGATGATGCGCCACGCTATTTTCTGCACTCTTTTTTATCTCTGATCTCCAATTCAAACTCTTGTAGCAAGAGGATCCACCTTATGAGACGTGGTTTGGCATCTTTCTTTGACAATAAGTACTTAAGGGTAGCATGATCACTATGGAAAATTACCTTAGAACCTACCAAATAGGATCAAAACTTCTCAAACGTGAAAACGATTGCTAGAAGCTCGTTTTCGGTTGTTGCATAGTGCATTGTGCATCATCTAAGGTCCTGCTTGCATAGTGAATAACATGAAGTTTCTTATCTTTCCTTTGTCCAGGAACAGCTCCTAAAGCATAGTCACTCGCATCGCACATGATTTCGAAAGGAAGTTCCCAATCTGGTGACTGCACAATTAGGGCGCTGATAAGAGCATCCTTGATCTTGTTAAATGCAATCAAGCATTTGTCATTGAACTCAAAAGGGAAATCCTTACATAGGAGCTGAGTACGAAGACGAGCTATTTTGGAGAAATCCTTGATAAATCTCCTATAAAAGTCTACATGACCAAGAAAACTCCTTATACCTTTTACGTTAATTGGTGATTGTAGACTCATCATAACTTCTATCTTTGCTTTGTTAACTTCTATTCCTTTCTATGAGATTCGATGTCCAAGGAATATCCCATCTCTTACCATGAAGTGACATTTCTCCCAATTGAGCACGAGATGTTTGTCTTCGTATCGCTAAAACACTTTACTGAGATTTTAGAGACATCCCTCAAAAGATGGTCCATAAAATGAGTAGTCATCCATGAATACTTCCATTTTCTCCTCTATGAAGTCAGTAAATATTGACATCATGCATCTTTGGAAAGTTGTTGGAGCGTTACATAATCCAAATGGCATCCTGCGATATGCAAAGGTACCATAAAAGCATGTGTATGTTGTTTTCTCTTGATCCTCTGGATGAATGGGAATTTGAAAGAACACTGAATAGCCATCAGGAAAACAATAATAAGGATGATTAGCAATACGTTCTAGCATTTGATCAACAAATGGTAGACGAAAATGATCCTTTCTAGTCGCAGCATTTAGCTTCCTGTGATAAATGCATATTCGATATCCGGTGATGGTTCTCGTGGGAATCAACTCGTCATTCTCGTTCTTGACAACTGTTACTCCTCCTTTTTTTAGGACCACGTGTACTGGACTGACCCGTGTGTTATCCGAAGTTGCATATATTACTCTGGCTTCAAGAAGCCTCATGATCTCCTTCTTGACTACATCCTTCATGTTCGGATTCAGCCTCCTTTGAGGTTCGATAGAAGAAGCTGATTCGTCTTTCAAATGAACTTGATGCATGCATAGATCATGAGATATGCCCGTGATATCATTGTGGGAACCGAAATTCTCACTGTCAATGTTATGTGGTTCACGG
>OVAN01002520.1:0-33087 GCA_900406275.1 Anastatica hierochuntica
TAGGTGGATAGTCTAAAAAGCAAAGATTAGCTCCTTTTAATTAGTTAGATTTCTACTAACGACTTAGCTCTAGAATCTAAGATTATGTGCGATTAATTTAGATAGGATATAATAAGTATATTCCGATTTATAGATTAGGTTATGATACTAATAAAAAGATTTTATATTATCCATAAATCGGTTAAAATTTTCAACTAAAAGATTAAGATACTAACAATAATATTATACATCATCCACAAATCGGGTAAAATTTTCAAGTAAAATATTCCAAACAAACCGGTTACACTATCGGGTAATATAAACGGGTCCAATATGTGCGCGGATCTTGAATGATTGTTAGTTACGATTTTTTTTAGTTTTCTAATTAAAACTTAAACAAATATCGAAATATCTCAACTTATTTTTACATATAACCCTAATATCGTATTTTTGTTGTTCTTTAAAAATTAATATCTAATGGTACATAAAGTAAATAACACATAACTAAAAGGTTGTTTTTTTAGAATGATTCGGAAGTAATAGTATAGAGATATTTTATCATACGAATATTCATATACCATTTTTTAAAATAAATTTTGGCTCATTAAAAAAGCTATCGAAGATATAATTTTATTACTATGAATGAAAATGATTATATATAATATGGCTTTTTAATATTTTGATTATTTATTTTTTATATTTTCAATGTATATAACATTTTAAACCAACAATGAAAAAATATAAGGGAAAAAATTAAAAGTTGAAGTGGCTAAGGTTTGAACTCATGGGCCATGAAGAAAACCTACCTACATACCACTGTGCTAACTTAATTTTGTTGTTCATTGTCAGCAGGTTATGTTTTTATTAAAAAAATGAAAACCGGGTCAGATCCCACCCAATAAAAAAGGACGCAGATCTTATTTTTTTGTTCTTCCGAATATATCCTTAATGAATATTTTTTGTTTGTCCATTATAAATTTTCTTTCTAATGGCACATTCTGTAAATAACACATGACTCAAAGGTTATTTACTTAAGAATGATTCTCTTTTAATAGTATAGAGATGTTTGTAAGCCAACTAAACATCATGAAACGATAGAAGAAAAATATAAATGGTACGAGCGAAGCCTTTAGCCTAGTGGCAGACGCTCGGCTCACCAAATCCGGTGATCGAGGGATCGAACCTCCGGTCGCGCATATGTGCACGCAAGCCCCGTATGAGAGGCTATGGGCTACTGGATCAGCCCTTGTGATCTTGTCTCCTCGTATGTGAGGATAAATTTCCTGGTACTAGGGTTAGAGCCACCGGACCGACCTGATGTTGTCCGGATTGCCGACAATATATATATATATATATATATATAGTACTATTAGTCTTTTGTCGTTATCTTAAACAAAAATTTAAATTAGTACTTATACCAAATTAAACGGGAAAATGCCAAAAAAAACCCCAACTTTCAAATTTTGGCCAAAAAAATCTTCAACTTTCACTTAAGCCATTTAATTTCCAAACTTTTGTTGACCAGGCCAAAAAGAGCCCAACAAAAGTCAACCGTTAAATATGAAACATCAAAACGACGTTATTTTACGTTAAATCGAAAATAAAAAACACTTCTCAACCGAGACTCGAACCCCCAACCTCACATATAACACAAACATGTTTTACAAACAAGGCTAGTCAACATTCCCAAGCATTGTTTTCTCACACATCAATATATCTTTTTAGTATTGGAATTCTATAAACTAGTTTAATAATTTAATAAATTAGTTAGTTTAATAAATTAATTTAATAATTAATAATTAAATAAATCAGCTTGAAATTAATAACTATAATTAGTTTAATAATTTATAACGTATATTTAGTAATTTATTAATAACATATATAGTTTTTTCAATCCACTTTCAATTTTTTTGTAATTTCAAAAATAATTTATTTATTAAATTTTATTCTAGTTTGCTTCCAATTATATGAAGATCTTTTTTAACATTTTTCCTTATACTTTAATAAATCAGTTAACTTAATAAACTAATAAACAAATAAATTTATTAATTAAATAAAATATTAGTTTTCAATAATTTNACTTTCAATTTTTTTGTAATTTCAAAAATAATTTATTTATTAAATTTTATTCTAGTTTGCTTCCAATTATATGAAGATCTTTTTTAACATTTTTCCTTATACTTTAATAAATCAGTTAACTTAATAAACTAATAAACAAATAAATTTATTAATTAAATAAAATATTAGTTTTCAATAATTTTAATTAGTTTAATAATTTAATAAATAATTTAGTTTTGAAAATACAAAAAAATTGATAAAATATTGTAAATAGACTATATCCCTATATGTTATTAATAAATAAATTTTATTAATAATTAAGTAAAAATTAGTTTGAAACTTAGTAATATTAATTAGTTTGAAAGTTAAGGATTTTTTGACATTTTTTCTCAAGTTAAATTGTTCGATAATCATTATCAACAACCTAAAACGAAGTATCAACATAACACACAAAATAATAGTAGTAGTAGCTTAAAAAGAGACATTTGATTTTGTGGCAATAATGGTTTATATAAACTGGCTAATTAAAAATCTTTTTTTTTAAATTAAAAATCTTATTTTAGAACAGGAAAAGAAATTAGAAGCTTAAATCTCAGCTTTTCGGTTTGGTATAGGGTTATATATGTGTGTGTGTGTGATCGATTAACATTTTTCAGACCATTTAAAATTTAACATTTTTCATTTATCAAAAGAAAAAACAAATGTAACATTTTATTTATTATTATTTAAGTATATATGGCTATATTATTCATACTCTTTAATTAAAGGAGTGCATGAGAGTAACGTCTAAACTTTTTTAATATAATTATTGTCCTCTGAAAAATGTCTAATTTACAAGAATCTTTCTTCTAGTCTTCATTAATGAATTTTGTTTTTACTGTTCTTTGAGAATAATAGTAGGATGCACAATATAGTAAACCAGGACTAGATAGTACTTTGAGCTTAATTAATCGAGAATTAATAGTATGGATATGCACACTTTTTATTCATTATCCGCTCCAGTGGTACAAGGGTTGATTTAATATGTAAAAGAATTACTTCTTCCGTTTCAAATTTAAGTGATGTTTTAGAAATATTTTTTGTTTCAAACTAAGTGATATTTTTTCATTTCTATGCAAACATTTAGTGTTATTTGATGTTTTTGACTATTAGTATTCTGCAGTTTGGTTTTTTTATTGGTTGAATTAGCTGTAGTTAATGCTATTTTTATAGAAAAATAGATAAACTGAATAAAAATTAAACAACCTTAAACATCAAATATTATGATACAGAGGAAATATAACCTTTTTGGATGGGCACTATAAACCAAACTTCTTTTCTTTTCATAATTTTTTTTGATAAAATTTGAAGTATATAGTCAAAATGGATCCAGAGGTTTACAAAAACTTTACGTATGAGATTCTTTGCCCTCAAAAAATTTTAAAAAGACAATTTTAATATCTGCTTACTCTACCTTGAAAGCAATTTTAATTTTCTTTTGATAATTAACTATCAACCAAACTTTAGCTAATAAGATTTGATTAGCTCTAATAAACTGCCAAAATGGATTTTGACATAAAGTTAAAATCTTTTAAGCATCTTTGACCTCCTAAACAATATGAAACAATGGAAGAAAAACTTTAGCTAAACTTCTTTAACAAAAAGAGAAATTAGTACAAAACCATAAAATAGTTTTACACTCCAACAGCAAATAGAAACCATAAAACAATTTTACACACGAAAAGAAAATAGAAACCATTAAGTATTTTTACACACTGAAAGCAAATAGATTATATCATCATAAAACTAACTAACGGCAACAGCAATCCCAGATCTTGGCGATGAGCTAAGACAACCCCCCCCTCCAAAACCCACGCAGTCCACTCCCACGTGTCCGAACCTACAAAAAATAGCGCCTCAAGCGTGAAAACTATTTCAATCAACAGTTTTGTAACCTCAAAATCAAACATCAGATAGCTAAATCTAAAGGCTCTAGCACCTATGAAAAATCCCGAGTAGAGAAAGACCATAGGTATAAAATACTCGGGGAGAAGACCGACCAAACCGTTTTTCTTTTGGCACACTTTCCTACATAAACGGAAGAACATCGTGCAAAAACAAGCCAATTTTTTTCCGAACATACGATTTTCAAAACAGATGATTAACTATGTTTGGGGTAATTTGATTAAGTTTTCTTTAAAACTCACTATTGTCTTTAAATTTAAACAAAACTAGGTAGTTTTTCATTTTCCCTTATGTATTTGAATATAAAGTGAATCATATAAAAAAAGTTATACCTCTATTTTGTTTGATGATTTCACAAACACTCATTATGTCTCTTAACCTCCAATCTTTGATCAATTTAGTGTCATCTCTGAACTCCTAGAAAATTGGAAAGTAAAAATTAAACGTAGCTTAAGAGAAAAAAAATAACTTTTTCCCGCTCGTATACCCCTTTTAGATCTTTGATTGAATGCTCGTTTTGGTTTCTTTAAGGAATTTGAGCTTGTTTTCTTGTAGTGGATAGAAGTTTTTAGCAACAGTTGTTAGTTAATCATATATATGTTTATTTTTTGTTATGTTAATCAAGGCCGGGAGCTCGTTAAGATTTCATGAGAAATGGAAATTCTTAGTCAAAAGTCTCCTACTGTTGAGTTCATCAGATCAAAAGTGGATATCTCTCCCGCTACGATATCGTTTCGAGATAGATGTCAATTTTCATTTCATAAAGGGGGTTAGTGAAAAAATGAATGACCTAATTCTCTGCATTTAACTAACAAAACTTAGAACTAACCTTTGTGTTTTTCGTTTTTCTTTAAAGAAAATTTACAAGGTACGAGACATATCATCAGAACCACTTGAGGATAACGAAGTAAACGGACATGCTCTTCTCATCGTTGCATATGAATACACCAAAAACAAAAAATTATTGTTCTGAACACATAACAACTAGGGAGAGACTTGGGGCGTAGATGGTTATAGACGAATTTTCATCGATGACAATTCAATAATCACATTCGTTTATCCAGAAGTTTAAGTATATATGGATCATTGAGGATGATATGGTCTAATTTACGTGAAATCTAATCTTTGGGATATCATTTTACTAAGTTAGCTAACAGTTTTTTTCTTTTTTGTTGGTCACTGGCTTTTCCTCTCGAACTGTAAGCATTGAGGAACCACACATTGGCCACTTTTGACACATTCTGTTTTGTTTGGCACATTTTGTTTTATTTGGCATGACTTAATCGCATCTAAAAGCATAGATCTTTATTTTCTTTCTTTCGTTTTGTTGATCAACCATCTAATAACATTGACAAAAAAAACAAATATGTTGTGCAACAAAAACTACTAAAACGGCTACATACACTGAAATTATATTAGCTTAAACGAGGATACTATCATGAGATTCTCTCATATCAAAACATTAAGAGGTTGAGAGAAGACATAAGAAAAATGCAACAACTAGTTCATTTATTCACTCTTAAATTGTCAAACATTTGGCACTTTTGGTGATGTACCTGACCATATCAATTACATTCAAAACTCAATATTCCTCAAATCATGTTATAAGAACTTTCAGTATATAGTTAACCTAGTGTCCTTCACTTCTCTGTATATATGTCGATGATGTACACTCTATTTTCAATATATCAAAATCCACTTTACTTTTACAACCGGAAGAGTACGGTGGTCGAGCTAAGCTCACAGCACTCCAAATTGTCCATCTTCCTCAACCTACTCCAGGAATTTCCACAACAAGCAATGCTAATGTTTAACTCTTAACTTATGAGAGTATTTAACTCTTAAAACTCTGCAGTAATCCAAGTTTTTTTTTTTTCGCCCTAATCCAAGTTTTTATTTTCGTATTGCTTTTGGATTTTTATTCTGTAATGATTAGAACAAAGCCTTTTTTATTACAACTTTTCAAATGAAGAAGCAATGAAACCAGGAGAAAGTTATGTGTCATCTGGCTAAAGATATAGAGATAGTTTTTGCTAGGGATGGGCATTTGCTTATTCGATTCGGTTCGGTTTGGTCTGATTAATTCGGTTTTCGGTTAATTTAGTTCTTAACTTTTGGAACCCAAAGGTTTTCGATTTGGATTCTGTTCCGATTCAGTTCGGATCCAACTTTAATTGAAAAATAACTATTTGGGTTAAATTTTAAGGTATTTTTGATTATTTTTAGGTATTTTCATCTATTTTCGTGTGTTTTTGGATATTTTCAAATATTATTGATTATTTTCGGTTATCCAAAATATTTTGGTTGAGTTGTGGTCTTTCAATTCTCAAATATGGATTATGGAGACGTTTGGATATTTTCTAAATTATTTTTGATCCTATTTTTTTACATTGAATGAGCATGTATTTCATTTTTGAAGATTCATATGTGTTGATTATCAAAACCAAACTACAATGTACGCTTAGAGAATTCGTGAAAAGAGAATATTGAATTCAGAAAGAAAGGAAGTGGCCTCGTGGATAGCAAGGCCGATATTACAAGATGAGTGTTTTGTAAGCTAAAATCGGATTCTTTTCTCTGTTCTCAGTCTTCTCCTTTTATAGGCGTTTTCCTTGGTTCTTTGTCGTTGCTTCCCGCCAATTTCCGTCTGATCTCTTCCCAATTTTTCCCTTGTTCTGTTGTACTATGTCTGGTATCGCTTTATCTGCGGCTGAGCAGGTCTGCCGTCTGGGTACACGTTTGTCGAGAAGTCCAGTTTGTCGGGGAATGGGCTTCTGCCTCCTGCAGGAGGTCTGGAGTCCTCGATATGCTTTATCGTATATCTCCGCCGTATTTTCAGTCTCATTTCTTATAATCCTCGTCGCGTGTCGTGTTTTTACCTTCAGGGAATGACGTCACGTTCTCTTTCTTGTACTATTCCTCGATGCTCTTCCCCTTGCGAGGCAGGAGCTACTTTATGTATCGTTCCTCGTAGGTAGGCTTTGGTACTTAGACGGACCTTCTTCTCTTTTAGACCATGTTTTTTTGTGGTCTTATGTTGGTGGACCGAGACTCGATCGGAGGGTATGAATCCCTCCTCCAACTATATGGTCCATTTTTGTAACAATTAAACATAAATATATTTTGTAATGAAAACTGAGATCATGAACTTTAATTAATGGAGTAATTAACAAAGAACTTTCTCAACAACTTAAATTTTCTAAAAGAAGAAATGAAAACATGAGAAAGTTGTGTGAAATATTCCCAAGCTGGTGAAAGATCACTTTTGCTATCCCAGTTTAAGACATCCTGCTGTTTCTGTATTTTACCTCAAAAATGCTTGTTGTTTTGACTTTTGAAGATGTTTGTAAACGTTCTTAAAATCCCAAACTTTTCTTTCGTCTATCAGCCGCCACCAAAATCTCTACTCTCTCACTTCTTCTTCTTCATCACGACTGTGACAAACAATGGCGACTCTCACTCATCACACTCCGCAGACCCATTTCCTCTCTAGGCTTCCTCTCAGAGCTAAACCCAGAGCTTTTTCCACAAGGGTCAAAATGTCTCTCCAAGAATCCGGACCTTCTCTCGCCGTCGTCGGCGTTACCGGCGCCGTCGGGCAGGAATTTCTCTCCGTCTTATCCGATCGAGATTTCCCTTACAGCTCCGTCAAAATGTTAGCATCGAAACGCTCCGCAGGGAAACACGTTTCCTTCGACGGCCGAGAATACACGGTGGAGGAGCTCACGGCGGATAGCTTCGACGGCGTAGACATCGCTTTGTTCAGTGCCGGTGGGTCCATAAGCAAAGATTTTGGGCCACTCGCGGCGGAGAAAGGAACCATCGTCGTTGACAATAGCTCGGCATTTCGAATGGTCGATGGCGTTCCACTGGTGATTCCTGAAGTGAATCCTGAAGCAATGAAAGGGATTAAAGTAGGAATGGGCAAAGGAGCCCTAATTGCAAACCCTAATTGCTCCACCATCATCTGCTTGATGGCTGTTACGCCTCTTCATAACTATGCAAAGGTTCGATTTTTCTTGTGAAATCTCAGTTCCGATTTGAAGGGTCTTTAGAGAATCAATGGAAGTTTGAAAATTTTGGAATGCTATGAGTTAACAAACAGGTAAAGAGAATGGTGGTTAGTACATATCAAGCAGCTAGTGGTGCTGGTGCTGCAGCTATGGAAGAGCTTGTGCAGCAGACTCGTGAGGTTTTGTTTCTATGTTCAAGCTTTCTTTGATGATTATGTTTTAAACGATTGTGCTGAGTAGTGATTCTTCTTCTTCTTTTGCATTGGTGTTTCCTTAGGTTTTAGCTGGTAGACCTCCGACTTGTAACATCTTCGGGCAGCAGGTGATTGCTCGGTTTGATTATAGTTTAATTATCAAATGTGATGATTCTGAATCCCTTTTGAGGAATTTGATGGTTTTTATGTTGTCTTGTCTGCAGTATGCATTTAACTTGTTTTCACATAATGCTCCTATTCTTGAGAACGGTTACAACGAAGAGGAAATGAAACTTGTAAAGGAGACGAGGAAGATCTGGGTGAGTGCTTAGTGTTGTTTACATAAGTGCTCTACTTTTGTGTTCGTTTCACTGTGATCTTTTGTCAAAAATGATGATTGTGTTAAGAAGTCCCTCACCTATCTTCGTTCTTCTTAGAATGACGCAGAAGTAAAAGTAACAGCGACGTGTATACGAGTTCCAGTTATGCGTGCTCATGCAGAGAGTGTGAATCTCCAGTTTGAGAACCCTCTCGATGAGGTAATTATACACGTTGAAACTGTATTGTCGGTTCTTGAAGCATTGGTGTTTTGTGCTTCCTAATGATTTCACTTGTTGATATGTCAATTTGAATTATGGCTCGAACCGCATTCTGTGCTCAAAGTAATTTTGTTGCTCATGTCCCCATAGAAAAATGTGAGGCTAAATGTCCGGAAGTAGACTTGGATAGTTCTTGAAGCACTTGCAGATTCAAACCTTAAGTTGTTCTTTGGATTTTGTTATGCGATCCTGTTTTATGATTCTTCTTGCACGATTAGAAGAATTATAGAAACGAGTTCTTCTTGAGGTTATAACGGTTTTACAACTGTATTCTAACAGAACACAGCAAGGGAGATCCTGAAGAAAGCACCTGGAGTGTATATAATAGACGACCGTTCTTCGAATACTTTCCCTACTCCACTTGATGTCTCTAACAAAGATGATGTCGCGGTTGGTAGGATCCGGCGAGATGTGTCTCAAGATGGCGATTTCGGGTAATTAAACCTTTAAACCACATGAGTTTTGTTTTGCCTTTCCTCCTAGCTAAGTCCATATGGTTAAAGAGATACATTATTAACTTTGTGAGTTCAGGCTTGACATATTTGTCTGCGGCGATCAAATACGCAAAGGAGCTGCTCTCAATGCTGTTCAGATCGCTGAGAAGCTTCTCTGATTTTGCATCTCTTTCACTTGCTGAAGAGTTTAGTGTATTATGGGAGATTTGAACCACACGAGTTTTGTCTCAATTTTTTGGTTTTGTGGGTTTCTTCTGTTCCCCTTTTTGACCAATTTTCCGGTTCGATTCTGTACCCGTTTGGTTAATGACATGAGATTAAGAGATGCAATAAGCCAATATGCACCCATTAAATTTGCTTTTAGGTGTACCCCTGATTGCATTGCATGACATGTACAGATCTTTGAGCTTCTTCACATTTTTTATGGGACAGATCAAATATTCACACTTATATTTGAGGGGGAAAAAAAATATCGACAACAATATACTCTCTTTGTTTCTTTGTTTCGCAGAGGTTAAAACCGGAATTTCGTTTATAAATTTGCATTGAAAATATAAAACAACACTTTTTTTTATCACAAAAACAACAGTCTTTATGAAACAAATTTAAAACTTTAAAACGACATTTTTTAAGAAACGGAAGGAGTATTAAATTTTGGGAACAAAACAAATAAATGGTACATGGAGCAAATAGTAAAAAGAATAAATAAATAAGCTATATAGAACATACATGAAAAATAGGCTCGCAATAATGACCCAGGCCCAAGCAATTTTCGAAGATATATAAATTTTGACGGTTGAGATTTCATCCTGTCTGGAACTCAACGGTGTAGATCAGTTATAATGAGACGAGCAAGGGCCTTTACGGCCCAATACACAGATATACGCTCGTCTTCAAATCAAATCAGTCGACTCGACATTTTACTCGAAACCCGGATCCAAACCCGAATCAAACCTAAAATATCCGAAAAAACTCGAAACACTCGAAATTAGGGATGAAAATTTTACTCGGACCCAAATACCCAAACCGAAATCAACCCCAAAAACAGAACCGAACTCAAACTGAGCAAAATACTTGAACGGATCCAAAACGTAGGTTGTTCAGGTATCAGCTATCTCATGACCGAACCGATAACCGAACGAGTATCCGAAAATATCTAATACCCAAACAGGTACTTGATAATTTAATACCCAATACCTTAATACACACACACACACACATATATATATATATGATTAAAATAAGTTTTTAAAGATTATTTGTAGTATTCTAAAATATTTTTGGTATTTTAAATATTTCTTTAGTATTTTTGAATATTTTTAAGTATTTTCAAATTTTTTGGTTTTTTGTGATCTTTAAAATATTTTTAGTATAATTTTAATGTATTTTTAAAAACCAGAGTGTTTAGATGTGTTTAATACTCAAAATATCCATAATACCTGAAATATCCGAACCCGCATAGGACCTGCAAAATTTTTGGGTATTTCTACGGTAATCGGAACCGAACCAGACTAAAACAGAAAAATACCTGAATAGATTCATACCTAAAGAACTGAATATCCGTTACTAAACAAACCTGACCGAATACTCGACCTGAAATTACCCAAACCCGAACTTAAAAATCCACCCTTAGCCGAAATACCCAAACCCAAATACCTACCCGAAATTACCCGAATACGAACCTAAAAACCCAAATCAGATCAACATACGCGAATAAATTATGTAAGATTAAACTTCAGGATTTGAATCAGATCTGAATTCGGTCGAATACCCATACATCTAGACCTACTCGTGCATGATGTTAAATTTTTGGGATTCCCCACAAAGTATTCAAAATGTTCTATAATTCTCAAATAAAATTTTCAAGAATTTAGATCCACGATTTATCACATCAGAAATTATTTAAATATTATATCTTTCGAGTCATTATTCAACTCTCTCCATTTTGTGAAGATGAAAGTTTTAAAGAAAATTTGTTTCATAAACATGAATTTTTAGATTTTCTATGCATTTTTTATCGAGGCATATATAGATTCGAATCCTAGTTTTATGAGATGACAGCAAAAATGGACTTTTTACACAGATTTTCTATGCATTTAATGATAATAAATAGATAATTTTTTTCAAAACATTTATTATTATGTATTAATTATTTCTTAATATGTGTAAAAAGTCTAAAATTTTTATTAGTGTAAGAGAGGGAGTAAAATATCAAAGAGGTTCAACTCTCTCTCCATAAATTTGACATTTCAGTACCTGAGAGAAGGACACTCACTACTAGAAATAGGTAAACTTCCTACCGAAGAAATCGTCAGAAATTGATAGGAAATGCCCTGTTCCGACCGATTTTCGACCGCTCTTCTGAAAGCACTGCACCCATTTCCTCCTTAGTCACGAAACCCAGAGGTGTAAACGATGACATGGTAGATGTCCCTTCGTTTGCAAAAGTCCCTAAACCGAAACGACGACCTTTCTTAACAGGGAGTTGCTACAAAAAATCAAAATAGTTAGTAAGTTATTAAAATTATGATTAATTTTTAAGTCAATTAAATTTACGTGTAGGACTATCTCGTTGATTTCGGTACGACTCAATTGAGTACTCGGGAAAGATCCATCGGCGTTTCATTCTTGAGACTGAGTAAGCTGTGTGACTCTGTCTTCCTTCATCTTAGTCACGACCTCTACCAACTCTCGCGCGACTTGATCATGAATTTCATCGGTCTTTTTGTTGGTGTGCTTATCCTTAATCAGCTCCAAATAATCAGGTGGCACACCTCCGTTTTCCTCAGTCTGAAACACATGAAAAGTGAAGTAAAAATTATTTTAAATACAAGTAATTTCATGAATATTTAAACTTACCATTTTCATCTCTCGCTGCTCTGTACTCTTCACACCAAAATTGTGAGTTGATACGCCTTTTCCACCCCTTTGACTTTTCCGGTTATTGGAATTGTTTAACACAATATCCTTCGTCTTCTGCTGGGATAAATCCTTGCCAAATGGTATCACTCAGAACAAGGGGTTTCTCCTATTCGAGCAACCACTTTTCTTTCCATTCGTGCACGTTCTTCGAATATTGATCATTCGCTTTTTTATTGAACCCGTGACGAACCTGAAGGGTATAAGCGGGATTTCATGTGAAATCTTGCTGTAAGAAAAAGGAAAATATATTAACGTAATAAATTAAGGATTATAGAAATTTAAAAGATGGAAAATAAAATAATAAATACAAAAGTTCTTACCAGAAACGAACGAAACTAAATTGTTTTGGTCTCCGAAGGAATCTCCCTATAAGTCTTATACGGATGATCGAAGAGCTGGTGGAAGCATTTCAGAATAGATTTACAAATCTCATTACGACGTCCTTTTTTGAACCTTAAAATAAAAATTAAAGTCAAATTTATTAATAATTCATAATAAATCATAAAATTTAAATCTAATCCATAAAAATGTAAGACTTACCAACTTGTTTTGGGTAAGTTAAATGGAGAAAGGACTTTATGCTTATCTCATCCTAGTCCAACCAAAATCTCATTGATTACGTCTAATTCAGCCTGCTCTGTGGCTTCTGGTTGGAAAGGATTTCTCCTTTGTGCGGTAGAAGTCGATGGAGGTGTCATCCTCTGTGATGATTGTGCTCTCATCATAGGCGATGTAGCCGAAGGAGATGATGAAGAACGGAAATCAGAATATGACCTGAAAACATGAAACAATAATATTAATATTCAAATTTTAAAAATAAAGAATTATTACTCATATAAATATAAAAATTAAAAATAAATTTATATAAGTAAATTTAAAAGGCATGTAAATTGTAAGAACATTATTATAATTTAAAAAAATAAAAAAGTTAATCTTATGAAAACACTACATAAAAATTATTTAGTATTAAAATGTTTTAGAAAAATTAAACTATGAAAACGTTTTTAAAAATTTAATAATAAAATTCATATCAAAATTTTGTTTTTAAGAAAATAATATATAAAAACGAAATTTAAAATATTTTCAAAAAATCAATTTTATTAGAAAAAAAAATTATAAAATATTTTTAAACATAAAAAAAATTTATTAAAAAATATAAAAACCGTTTTTTACCATTAAAGGAAAAAAATTCGTACAAAATCTAACAACTCTAACATCAATCTAGAAAATCTAACAACTCTAACATTAATCTAGAAAATCTAACATCAACTTCATGTTCATTCATCTTTATCCAACACTAACAAACTAAAATCAACATAACTCAACCCAAAATCTGTGTAAATTCATCCTAATCTTACAATTATAACATCAATCTAACAAAACTAACTTCAAATCTATGTTCATCCTTCTTTATGCAACACTAACAACCTAATAATCAACATAACCCAACCCAAAATCAACAAAAAATCAACCTAAAACTATGCACATATGAGGATGAAGACGAGAAACATACATGATTCGTGATTGTAGAGGAAATTCCGTTAGGAATCCGACGTCGGTGGCTGAGATTAGGTGAGAAGAATTTTTTTTAAGAGTTGTTTTCGTGAACGAGGAAGGAAAGAAGGAAATATAATAAAAAAAACTTCTGACGGCGGTACCCGTCGGAAACCCGTAGGAAACTTTAGGTTTTTGTGCCCCATTTTTTCACTTTCCCACCAACAATTCCGACCCATTTCCGATGGGTTTTTAATATCCGTCAGAAATTTTCTACGGATTTCTGACAAATATTGTAAATTTATTTAATTTTTTTGTAACAACTGGTTGAATGATGGTGTGGTCTAGTAGATTTGCTTGCTGATGGATGTTTCATCAACCCTAGTTCGATTCTCTCCTAGAAATATTTTGTTATTTTTTAAAAAATATTCGAAAATCATATATGCGTCGACTGGGGTTCGATCCTTTGAACCCAAACTCAACTGAACATCGACTAAACAACTAGACCAACATCTCTAATCATTTTTATGGCACTAATAATATAATTAACTTAATCATTTACTTAATATTTTGATTTAATTTTTATCTTATTAATTAAAATACCTTTGTAAATTTGAAAATGTTACACAAAGTGAATTTTTAAAACTCAATGAAAAATACAAATGCTAAATTTTAAATTTACAAAGTTAGACACCAATGAATTTTCTTATTTTGAATTTGAAGAGTAGTCTGAAGGTGCTGAACCAGAATCATCATCAAACTCTCCAACCTCGTGTTCCGAATGTGAGAAAACTTCATTGTCACCAAATCCAGTAAAATCCACGACAAGATCAATTGTTTGTGTGCTATGGACATCGATATCACCTATAAAATTGTTTGAGGATTGTTGCATCGCATCCGTCTCGAAGACTCCATACACTTTCCCCATGAGGTTAATGGTTGTAACTGTGATCCAAGGGTCATGCTTATTCTTCACACGAGGAAAACGAATGTATGAAATTAGATCTACTTGTGACACTAGGATGAACGGATCGTAGTTTGGTAGTCTTCTTCTGGAACAGACTGTTGTGACTCCAAATTCATCAGTTCGGACACCATATCCGACAATCGGATTATACCAATCCGCAAGAAAGACGACACACCGTAAATCAAGCATTCCTGGATAGTGAATTTCTAATATCTCCTGCAAAATACTATAGTAAATTATTTCACCAGAGCTAGCAGATATGCCGTGATTCACAGTTGACCGTGTGTTGTTCTCTCGAAAAACCTTAAATGCATATCCTCTCGTACAATACATTGGATATGAGATAGCAACAAACCGGGGACCAGCAATTAACTCTTCCAACCAAGTCGGAAATGACTCTCTTCTAGACGAAAGGGTAGTCACATACATAGATAGTTAATTAGCTAACAAAAGTGAAAATTTAGTACACCCGAAATCGCCCACTAGAGATTTTTATCAAATAACTTACATAAAGTTTGAGCCATTTTGGGAACATTTTGTCCTTAAGAGTAGAAAGTTGGTATGCAGTGTAGATGGGATAAGTAACCCGTATTTGCTCCATGTAAATCCTAATAATGATAATATACTCAAAACGTAAATATATTTTTTTAAATTAATCCCCTATACATTAATTGAGAAGTAAATTTGACACATGTCTTTAATATAATGCTTTTCAACTTAAAAATTGTGACATGGCAAGTTACTTAATTTTGATTGGTTTTGTATTAATTTATTGTTTAAGTTATTGTTTATGTTTGAAAAAAGTTATTATTTATGTCAATTCCCTTTATATAGGAAACAATAAATTAATTTATTTTCTGTATTTTTGAAAGTACAATTCATGATTTAAAAAATCCGGAAAGAGTATTATTGATGTTAATATTATTATGATCCAAAAGATATTTAAATCTTTTTGCATTAAGCTACCAAAATCGATGCAACCGGTATTCTCAAAATCAAATATTTTTCAATAAAAATATAAGTATTCCTAATTTTCAAATATATCAAAGTAGTTAGATTGAGATAAATAGAAAGTTAAAGCACTCTAGATCAAATGGTTAAAACGTTCAATAATTTTATATCTTCACTAGCATAAAACAATACAATAGGATAAATAGCACTAACATAGACGGTTAAAGACAGGATATGACTATTATCAAAATAATTAAACTCTATCTCTAACAATTAAAATAGTTTTTCGATATATTTATTTTTCTAATAGAATTTTAAATCACATATTGGTAATTAAATACACTAGCAATTCCAGAATTAACAATTCCAAACTTGGATTTTCTGAAATTAAGCATAGACGAAATAATAAAAAAATGCTATTGAAAATACGAATTATTCTTACGATATAAATTGTAATTTTTTTATCCGCATATGATGCGGACATACTACCTAGTTTTAAATAAATGAAATTGAAACTGCAATTACCTTTCAAACTCTTGTATATCATCATAATTTGTAAGAATATACTTATGCAAGTGTGATTGTTCCTCCTCCGTGAGTCTTCTGTTTTTCCCTCTCCCGCTTAGCCGACCAATTTGGGAAAAAAGGTTAAGCACGTATACATGATACAATGGTCTTTGTTCTCCATCATCGTGTCTCGCAGGTTTTTCGTTGTTTGTTTTGCACTTGCGGGGCAAAGTAGTAAGATGAAAAGTTTGACGTTTCCTCGTTAATGCTTTGTGCGACGATAGATCCCTTCACTCGAGCTAAATTTTAAATTTCTTCTTCAAATTACACATGTATCGCTCGAATGGACACATCCACCGATATTGAACAGGACCGCCAAGTGCTGCCTCTCGGGGGAGATGAACTGGAAGATGCTCCATAACATCAAAAAAAGATGGTGGAAAGATTTTCTCTAAATTGCACAAGATCACTGGAATTTTCTCTGCTAAGTTTCTAATATCGTCTGAGGTCAATGATCGCGAGCACAAATCTCGAAAGAATGCTTCGATTCCTATATATATAGAAATACAAATGTGAAATATGAAAAGAAAAAATGTAACAATTAAGTATGAAATTATGTAATACAAATGTACATGTTATTGCTTCGTGCACCTTTTGTGGAAGAAGGCCAACAAAAGCAAATGGGAGAAGGCGCTGCATAACAATTGTCTCTTCATCCCACTAAACCTTCCTTCTCGACTATCAACGCAATTTAAGATTAAACGCATATCCATCTGGGAATTTAACGCTATGAAGAATCCAGTCGACGAACTCTTGTTTTGCCGCTGCATCTAATCGATAAATAGGATTTGGCAGTTTCCTTTCCCAGATACATGAAGAGACGATCGGGCACAAATATCAGCCAAGTCTAATCTAGACTTCAGATTATCTTTCGTCTTTCCTTTAATATTGAGAATGGTGTTCATGATGTTATCAAAAAAATTCTTCTCGATGTGCATCACGTCTAAATTGTGCATGAGTAGATGATCCTTCCAATATAGCAACTCCCAGAAAATGCTTTTTTATGCCAATTATGATATTCCCCATAATCGTCTACATGTTCATGCCCATTTCCTCCACGACTAGTCGTCGTCTCCGCACCAAAATCTCTTAGCTGAGTTAGTATACAATCTCCATCAATCTTAGGAGGCGAACCATCGAACACTATTTTGTTCTTCGTAAATAATGTGGTGCTTCTACGATATGGATGATCACTCAGTAGAAACCGTCGATGACAGTCAAACTAATACGACTTTCTTCCATTCTTTAATTGAAAGGCATCTGTGTTATCTTGACAGTGTGGACATGCTAATCTTCCATGGGTTGTCCAATCAAAAATCATCTCTTATGCTGGGAAGTCACTTATGGTCCACATAAGCATTGCACGCATAATAAAATTTTTCCTTGATGATATATCGTATGCTTCAACTCCATGTTCCCATAACATCTACAACTCATAAATTAGTGGCTGCAAAAACACGTCAAGTGATCTTTTAAGATGCTCAGGGCCTGGAACAAGAATTGTGAGAAAGATAAACTCTCGCTTCATGCACAACGGTGGAGGCAAATTGTATCGTGTCAGAAGAACCGGCCAAAGCGAGTACTGTCTCCCATGACTTCCAAAAGGGTTGAATCAATCAGTGCTTAATCCAAGATAAACATTTCTCCTCTCAAACGCAAATCTAGGATACACTGACTGAAAAATATTTCCATGCCTTTGCATCTGATGGATGAGCAATTTGTCCTTCTGTTATGTGCTCATCGTGCCATCTCATAGCCTCTGCTGTGCACTCTGATTGGTATAGCCTCTTCAGTCGCTCGGTTATCGGCAAGTACCACGTTCTCTTATACGCTATTTTAACCCTTCCACTTGTTTCTTGTAATCAAGGTTTCCGGCAAAATCGACAAGTTGCACGATCGACATCCCTTCTCCAGTAAATCATACAATTGTCGATGCAAACATCTATCATTTGATACGATAAACTCAACCCGGATACCAATTTCTAAACTTCGTAATATGAAGCTGGTGAGAGATTATCTTACGGCAATATATCTTTCACAAAATTGGCTATCGCATCAACGCAATCTTCGGGTAAGTTATAATATGTTTTTATAGACATCATCCTTGTTGCAGAAGGCAAAGGTGAAATACCATCTCTCCAACCATAGTATAATGGATTTTAGCTGCATCTAGCATATCAAAAAAAATTTACGCTTCTAAGTCTGGTTCTTCTATCCTAACCCCATCTTGAACAAACGTTTCCATATTTTCCTGAAATGCATCGTTCACCATTTGGATAATACTAATATTTTCATCTAAACCACCTTCATATTCTACTCCTCTATCCAAATTTTGTTATTGACTAGTACTACCAAAATTCACCATCGAATCAGTTTCACCATGCGCGTACCAATTTTATAACCCGGCATAAATCCTTTACTATATAAGTGCTTCCATACACCAAAAACGGTTTGATTTTCTGTCGGAAATCGGTAGGAATTCATAATGTTTACGTTTTCTTCGAAAAATCGGTAGGAAGTTTCCTACCGATTACCGACCGATGTTCAACTGTTGCATAACGTTAATATAACGGTTTGATTTTCCATCGGAAATCGGTAGGAATATCTAACATTTATTTATTCGTCGGAAATCGGTAAGAAACTTCCGACTGATTTCCGACCAATTATCAACCTTTGAATAACGTTAATATAACGGTTTGATTTTTCGTCGGAAATCGGTAGGAAAATATAATTTTTAATATCCGTCGAAAATCGGTCGGAAATTTCCGACGGATTTCCGACCACAATAAAACGATCGGAAATTTCCGACGGATTTCCGGTGGAATATCCTTTCTCCGAAAGCCGTCGCTTTCCCGTCGGAAATTTCCAACGATATATTTTCCGTCGGAAACACCGTCGGAACTGGCAAACTTTTCTTGTAGTGATGTGTCCACATTAATTTAATACAAAAAAACAAAAAACAACAAAAAAATGTTTTAAGGATTCTTTAATTGTACGAGTAGGGTTTTCAATTCATATTATAAGTTATTTAAATAGGATTTTGACTTCATATTATACATATTGTAATCACATGGTGTCTTTTTAAAAAATTTATTTAAAACATATTTATAAATTAACATTTTATATAATATTTTGAGTAGTCATCCGGAGAAAAAAACACTAAGGTTCATGTGTTAAATATATAATATATGATTAAAAAAATGAAAACTTAAATTTATTGAGAACAAATATAAATAACGTTTCAAACAATTTTAGAAAAAGATTATGATACAAAATGTAACAAGATCCACGCTTATGACGAATTTCTCCTAGTTTTGTTAATATTCGCCTAAAACCAAACCCCTTTAAGGGATAATATCTTTCCATTATTTTAGATCGTGAAGGAATAATACAAATAGTTTACAAGCCAAGGAGACGGAACAGTAGACGACATATGATTAGTATTCAAAATATAAACATATTTTGCCGAATCTTTCGTTGTTTGATTCTTCTCTCAATTAATATGTTGTAAGTAACAGTCGGGATGTAAGTAAGTCCATCTCCGTAAATCTCATATTAAATTGCCCAAAGCAATGTTATAAAATCCTCCATTGTCCAACTTAACAAGATCCAGGTTATCACCCTCAAAACATACTTTTCGCCATCCTTCTATCCAAGTTATTTGAATAGTATAGATGAAACTAATTGTTTCAGCCTTCAAACATGAATCTACTTGGGTCACTTTTTGGTTCCTTGATGTCAAATGCTAAATATGAAGTTTTTTTCTGACTAAATATGAAGTTTTCCTTTTGTAAAAAATGTACTCCCTTCGTTTTTAAAGAGTGTCCTTTTGACTATTTTTCACATATTAGGAAAAATTGTAATTATACAAATTTACATTTATTTAATGTGTCTTTTATTAAATGATTATGAATTAAATTCAAAGGAAATGAGTTATGAGCAAAGGTTATAATAGGATTTTTAATTAAAAAGTTACATTCGAAATCTAAAATGATATCTAACTAATTAAAAGGAGCTAATCTTAGCTTCCTAAACTATCCACCTAAGCAAAATGTAAACTCTTCCTATGCTGCCACATCATCTCTCTACTCTCATACATTATATTATTTCATTAAAAAGTAAATTACAAACCCTTCGCATATATCTTCGTCTCTTGGCTTCTCTCTCCTTCGTAACTCTCTCCTTTCTCTCCAAAAACGGCCAAATCTCTTTATTCCTACGAAATTCATCGCCTCCGTCACTCACGAAAGATTGATCTCGCGCTTCGATTTGAGGGAATAGAGAAGCGAAAACCAAGGTACACACGCCCTACTCAAAAGAGATGAATTGGGAGAGACCTAAATCTCAAGAAGTTTCACTTCAAGAACTCTGAAGGCTTGTGGGAAACCCTTAGAAACCATTTACGTTCTTCTTTGGCTTGAATCACGGTAAGTTTCTCGGTTCTAGGATTTTTATGTTCTGTGTTCTTGAGTTTAGGTGCTTATTATAAAGAAGAAACTTTAATCGGGAATGAAGAGTTAAATGCTCAAAACTACTGAGCATCAGTAACCATAAAATATTCAGCAGGTAATCCACTTCCCTTTGTTGCAAACTCGGTGAGATGTGGTCATTAATCTTATGTTTTCCCTTTTCCAGATTGTTGATGGTAATAGGAAAGCTGACATGCGGAATGATTCTACAGAATATTACCAACAACTGTTCACGATGAGGCTTATGATAATTACCTTTGGATTTATTAGGTGGCATTTTTAGGATTTAATTTAAGAGTTTGTTCTGAGATCTTTTTGGGGTTATTGTAGAAATAAGAGAATACAAAGGGCGATGCTATTTTCTAATTTATGTGTGCTTTCTTCATTGAGTATTTTAGGTTGAAGGAGAGTGTGATGGTGTCATCTATTTTACAACAACCATGAATGGAAAATTATGTAACTCCTCACAAGGGGAAGAGAAGTACTTTGGAGTTTAGGTGTCCATCGGGTGAGCGTCTTCTCGCGTCATATATTCAAAATCTTTAGAAATAATGTATCTTCATCAAATGTACTTCTGCCTCCATAAACTGATGACTATAATGTAGAAACTCATCTTCCTTTTTGTTTTCCTTGCAACCTTTCAAGGTTCTCTTCATATCAATCGAGAATTTAATTTGAAGAGGGACTGAATTGAATTACTGGCAAAGGATCCAATGGAGATAGTTTATACGCGGGCTTTGGATCTGGGTTTGTTCACGTTGCCGAAAAAAAATTAGGATCGTGTATAAAGTGCATGTTGTGAAGATTAAACAATATATCGAAAGCTATAAAACTATATCGTCAAGATATTACTAAATTCAAATCTACATAAGATCAGGAAAATTTATCGACTTTCTGGAAGAGTTTCTATATGTTTTTTATGTTGAATCTGGATTATGACAGCATATCATTGACTGGGACGCCTTGATTGTTGGTAAGCATTCTTCTCTCAATCTATTTCGTTTATATTTCTTTGGATTATGACAACATATCATTGGCTGGGACGACTTGTGAGAACACACCAATATGGATGTTCTAACAAAAAAAAAAAGTAATTAATAAAAAGTGTGGTTTTCAACTTAAGTCAAAATAACAATAAATGAGGGAAAACGTGAAGATTGAATGGTTTGTGATAATTGGATATGAGGAAAAGTAGAAAAATGGGTAAATTTTTATTTTTATCTGAATAATTAAAAAAAAAAAAAGAAGAAGAAGAAAGTGGATAGTACGAAAGGTCGTTATCGAAAGATCAATAATAGGGTTTGGGGCTCCAAAACTGGCAAATACATAACTCATCAAAAATGGAACTGTCCCATTGATGCAACAGTTCTTTACCTATTTGTGATCTTCTCACTGTTTTTTCTTTATTTCTTTTTCATTCTCCTACAATATTTCAAGATACTATGAGATGACTACACCAACACGGATTAAATATTTTTCTATCATTATTCTAAGTTTATGCGTATATTTCTGTTAAGTTCTAAGTGCATATTAGTATACAAGCACACAAAATAAGTAAAAACTTCAGCTTTCTCTATAGTAGGTTTAATTAGTTTCAATGATACATGTTATGCTATAGTTTCCCAAGTACAAAACGTTTAAATCGACAAAAAATATAATTAAACTAAGAGTATAAAGAAAAAGGTGAATTCGGATAATATTTTTTAAAAGATGATACTCCGTCTGTTTCATAATATTTGATGTTTAAATTTCTTCACATGGTTTAAAAAACTACCGATTTTATCTAGTTTACATATTTTTGCATAAAAAAAGCATCAATTAAAGCTAATTCAACAAATTAAAAATTAATTCGAATTCACCCTACGAATTAAAGATGATATTCAATTTTTTGCAGAATTCGAATTGTCAAAAACACAAAATAACATTATTTTTTTCTTTTTACATAGAAAGTTGAAATACATCAATTAAATTGAAACAAGAATATCCCTAAAACATTAACTAAAATGAAAAGGAGGAAGTATCTAAATTTTTGAAAGTGACAAAAAAATATAATGTTGTGGATTTTTCAAAAATGTCTTTTATTGCGAATCAATAAATAAGGTGAGGTAAGAATTGTAATTTCTCCGCAAAATTGCACTAACTAACACAAAAAGTGATTATTTAAGTAAATAACTTGGCCAAAGAATTACACTCTCTTTCTCTCTTAAGGTAAATTGACCAAAACACATATACTTCATGTTTAAGTTTTTTTTTTCTTTTTTTTTAAGGGTAGCATGTGGAAAAATTTGTAAAAAAATACACAACTACTTAAATAATAAAATTGTTATGTGTTTTTTTACGTCAATTGTTATGTTATTTTCTTAATTAATTATTTTTTAATATTTCTCAAATTCACTCTTTTTTAAATAAAAGTTTAATTAATGATTTTTTATGGTTATCCATTATAACTTTTCTAGAACAAACCGTTTATCTTTTTTCTTAAATCTCTAACAAATACTGATATTTCTCCACAAAAAAAAAAAAAGCAAAAATGGAAGCAATGAAACTTGTGCATAATTCTATTTATCGACAGTCTGACTCAAAGAGCTTTCGTAAGCAATAACAAAATGCTTCACCCTTTTCTTCATATTTTCTTCTGCTTCCACTGTTTCTCCACTCTTCTCCTTTCACTTCAAACCTCTCCTTTATCTTCTCCATCAATTATTGATTTTCTTAATTAATTAATACTCTCTTACCACATTCAATATATATGTGATATATTCAAATCTACAACTGACAAACGATTCCTTTATTTTAATTATCTGAATACTAATATTCTGCATATGACTAATGACAAGTCGAACCTAGCGTGGCCGATGACTAATGTTATCATATATATGATTTAAATATACATACATACATAATAACAATAATAAATACTTGTGATAGTAACAAGAGTAACGTAGAGCGACAAACAGGCAAGAAAATAATCTTAAAACCCTAGATTTTCTCTTTCCCTAGACTTTATGTCCTATATATATAGTCATATAGATAGACTTGTTAGGAGCTTGTGTGAGAGACTAGTAAGACATGGAGGTCAAGAAAGATGAGAACGGTTTCGTAGAAAACATGAAACAAGAGATCACTCAGAATATCAAAGAAGAAGAAGAAGAGATTCTAAAGAAGAGAATCTCAAGCCACCCTTTGTATGGTCTTCTTCTTCAGTCACATCTCAATTGTTTAAAGGTCCTCTCTCTCTCTCTCTCTCAAAAAAAAAGTTTAAAAATGTTAATCTCTTATATATTTGGACCTACTCCGACCAGTTGTGCTCCGGCGGCTTTGACTCACCGGAAATCAAGAATACGGCGGATGATCTTGCCCTAAACAAACTCTCTATCCACTCTGATTCTTCCCTCGAAGCTACCTCTTCAGAACTTGATCAATTCATGGTTCTTCTTCTCCTTTTATATATTAATTTCTTTTTTCTTATACAAAAAAAAGTTAAAACAATTTCAACTATATGCAACATTTTTTTCACGTGCAAAATGTTTTATTTGCAGATTTATTAAACTTCCACATAATTATGAAAAATTTCTCACAATATTATTCACAAGTGTTAATTCATTCACATATAGGAAGCGTATTGCTCCACTCTACGAGAGCTGAAAGAAGCAATGGAGAAGCCTCTTATCGAAACGCACCGTTTTGTAGATGCGGTGTATACTCAGCTAAACGACATCGTTCTTTCGTCACCCCCGTGAAAAGGGGAAACATAAACAACTGTTCGGTGTTTTACATTATATTAGTTTAATGCATTTTCCCAAAATTACTCGTGTAATGGCGTTTCACTGTGTTCTGAAGCTTTTGTAGAATCGTGTAATGTATGGTAATCGTAATTTACGAAAATTAGTAAGCAAAATAACAATGAATTTTTTAAAAAAAATTATCGTATTATAACATTAAATAAATATTTAATCGCACATTGTTAAAAAAGTAAAAAAAAATTAAACGACATGGAACCTTTCAAGAGGTTAGATCAAATTAAGGGTGGTGTTTGGGTATCCATTCAATTTCGAGGTTAGAAGTTTAGGTATTATTGGATATTTACAAATTTCGGTTCCAGTTCAGTTCGGATATATTTGAGTTAAGTTCGGTTCGATTCCAATTCAGTTCGGATATATTTGAGTTAAGTTCGGTTCGGATACGTGTTTAAATTAAGTAAAAAGACATAAAAAAAATTCAAATGTACCAAAAAATTACAAAAATTCAAAAATAAAAGTAATATACAATATACAAATTTGAACAATATTTTACCCAATATTTAAAATTAAATGAAAATCGGTTCGATTCAATTATTTGTGTGAAAAAATGGTAGATATTTTGAGCATTTCCAGTATTTTGAGTATTTTAGCTATTTTAATATGTTTAGAATAATTTTGTCGTGTACTCGAGGTAATTTACAATATTTTTATACTAAATCTAAATAACTAATATATTTAGGTATATAATTATAGTTTATATATTTTTCGGATATCCGAAATATTTCAGATTGGATTTGGTTCCGGCTTTTCAAAATTTGAAGTTTAAAATCCGTTCGGATATTTTAGCGGGTTCGGTTCAATTCAATACATTTTATATGATGAGTTTGGTAGGGCCAACAATAAGATTTGTGTGATTATTATACTCTTTATATATAATTTTTTTTCTGATTCGGATGCCAACCGATATATGCATAAGCGAATGTTTCATCCGGTGAGAGTCGGTATGGTTAGGATTTAAAGTTTTGGTTTTGGTTTTTGCCCATCCCTGGATCAAAGCATCTATAAGCGTTTTATAGGTAACGTCCATTTTAAAGTATATATTTATAACGCTTAGCTTTTCCAACAAAGTAACGGCTGCTGCATTGTTTTTTCTTGCGTACACAAACGCAAGATAAATTGACTAAATCAGATTGGGATAAAATAAAAAAAAACGTTTAGCGTTATTAACAATCAGTAACACGACAGACACATTCAGCGTTTGGAGCTCCAAGCTTATCACAGTGAGAGGAAACCATCGTTGAACCGTAAAAATCAAGACACATTTTGTTGCATTTGTTAGTATCGCATGGAACCATTGGCCAGAATATCGGACAACTTTTTTGTTCCATCATTCTCGTCTCTCTCGCACCTAAAAAAAAAAGTTGTGACATACATGTATGACTAGATAAAACTATGATCTGTCTACTACTTATAAAATTAAAATTGAGCAATTTGTTAAAGATAATTATTTGTACCTGAAACTATGAAAATGGCCATGAAAAGAACAGCCGAAAACGAGAGGTTCCTCATGGTTCTATGGTGTTTTTGATAACCTCAAACGTAAACTGACGTTTTATATTGATAAGAAAAACCGCAAAGATAAGATTTCTTTTGTCAATGTATTATTTTGGAAAATAATAATTTATAGTCAATTTTAAATTAGGCTGGATTTTATTGACCTAATTCTATGTCCTATACTATATTTAGGTCATTTTTTGCCAAAAAAGGATAATTCTTTGATAACGAAGTAATTATGAACTTACTAAGATTAAAGGTCAAGATATATTTGATTTTGTATCAAATTTGGTTTATATGTTGCAGCCGGAGGTCAGAAATATTATAGTATATCTATAAAACAAAAATTGACTACATAATTTACATCCTCCATTTTGTTTGACTAAGAATTAATTGAATTATAATTTGAGTAGGTGGGATATTATTTACGAGGTGTTATTGGTTCAATTATTTCAATGTATTTAGATTTTCAAATCAAATAATGTGTTACTAGATCTATAACTAAAATTTATATTGATATCATGCGTTATTGGTTCTATGATTTTGAAATCCAAATTAAAATCAAGTGTTATTCAGCAGTTATTTGTATATGGATTTAAATTGAAATTGAGTGGATTTATAAGTGTTTTGGAGACAAAAATATAAAGGCTCAAATATTAGTGTTTCAGTATGTATTTTGAAAATTGATTTGTTAAGAATTTTAAAAAATAACGCATGCAATAACGTTTGAATCGAAAACATATATGTCTATTCGTTCTGATACTTGTATAAAAGATAAATAAATTTTTTTTATTAAGTATACATTATTTAGATAAAATATAATAATAATGCTTTGGCGAATTAGCACCAAAAATAAAAGTGTTATCAAATGGCGTTACTAGGGTTGGGCATTTTACCTGAGATCCGAAACCCGACCCGCACCCGACCCGAAATATCCGAACCCGGATTAGAAAAATACCCGAACGGGTATTAGGTCTCGAGAAGTTCGGGTATCGGGTATACCCGAACCGAACCAGATCGGGTACCCGAAAAAACCCGTACCCGAATTTACCCGTACCCGTACCCAAACCCGAAATCCAAATAAGTACCCAAATACACCCAAATACCCGAAAAAGTATCCAATACCCGAAAAATACTCAAAATAAGTACCCAAATTTATCCAAAAATCTTAAAATACTCAAAAAATCCAAAAACCCGTTAAAAAAACTCGGAATACTCGAAGAAAAAAATCGAAAATATCCAAAAAAACCTGAAATATCCGAAAAACCCGAAATACTCATAAAAACCCGAAATACCCGAACTCGAATACCCGAACCCGAACTATCCGAACCCGAACCTAAATACCCGAACCCGAACGGGTATTGTAGGGCTGGAGTTTGGGACTCGAACCCGAACCAAATCCGATCCGAACCCGGTCGGGTACCCGAATGCCCAGCCCTAGGCGTCACGTTTAGTTCAACCATAACGCTCATCAATAGTCATACTAATGAATATATCTTTCATTTAACGACATCGTAATGAACATGTTGGTTCAATTTAGAGATTTCTTTGATAGCTTCCATAAGTTCTTCTTCTCTGTTTCTCTTTCCCGAGCTTCTTTTTGTTGTCTTGCTTCTCTTTCTTGAGTATTTTTTGTTGTCTTCCCATAAATTGTTTATTTAAGTTTGGAATTCATTTTCTCTTAAAAATTTCACTTGTCTGAATTTCGAAATACACTTGTTTAAATTATGAAATTCACTTGCCTGATTTTAAAATCTTTGGATTTATAAACTAAAATCAAAGAGCATGATTTTCAAAATACACAAACCTAATAACCCCACTTAACCTAGCAAAAAAACTTAACCCAAAAATATGAATATGATCCAAAACTCTCAATCGAATTTGTAAAAATACACGAATAGATAATATTGGACGATACTTTAGATATAGGGTATTACATGAATTCGATCTAAACCTGAACAAATGTCCACAAAGTTGAGAAATCCCATTTTGAACTTGAACCAAAACCTAAAATTCGAAAACCTCGATCTGAACTCGAATCCCAAATCCAAAAACTCAAAAGAAATCGGAAAACCAGAGAAATTCGAGAAAAAAAATCTAAATTAAAATTCGAAAAAAACTCTAACCTAAAAGGATTTCGAGTATATTCACATTTCACTTGATTTAAAATACCCGACATGAACCTGAACTCGAATGAAACCCAAAACGAATTTTTAAATAACTTGAATGGAGTTTAACACTATGTTCTCTCACAAACTTGAAATTTGAATGAACCTGAACAGATACTCGAACGTCCATTTTTATGTCGTTTCCCTAGAAGTTTTGGGATTTGTAGAGACTAAAGGGTTGTTGTATTTAAACATTGGGTCTAATTATTTGTTGTAACATGGACTTGTACTAAGACCATCTCCAATACCGCTCTATTTGTTCTCTATAATTTACTCTAAAATAGAGTAACTCTATTATAGAGTAACTTTTGCTCTAAAGGTATTATTCTATAATAGAGTTACTCTATTATTGAGTGAAATATAGAGGAATGTCACATTTTTACTCCATTTGGAGTTAATCCATTTTTATTCCAAAATCCAGAAGTTCCTCATGGTTCTATGATGTTTTTGATAAATCTTATCCATTTGGAGTAAAAATGTGACATCCTCTATATTTCACTCAATAATAGAGTAACTCTATTAAAGAGTATTACCATTGGAGCAAAAGTTACTCTATAATAGAGTTCTTTTTTTTTTAGAGTAAATTATAGAGGAAAAAATAATGTGTCATTGGAGATGTCTTAATATAAATAAAAATATTAATTTCATTATGGCCCAAGTTAAACCAATTAAAAATGAATTCACTAAACAAAGGAAAAAGGTGAAGAAGACAATTAAACATACGGGATAAAATGTAAATTGACGACGGGAGTGATTTGCTTGACCATGCGACATAGCACATGTTACACAAGTCATGTGCGTATACCAACTACTAACACTAATTTATACTTTACAAATATTTCCCAACAACATGCTATCCAAAACTTGCAAAATATAGATTCGTAGCACGTGATGTGATGCGAGAAAAATGATTAGGCTTTATATATTTGATAACGAATATTAGAGAATCAGATCATTTAATTAAAAATTTGTGAATCAGTGGAAGTAATTATCAAAGCCGCACGTTTTCTGCTTAAATCTGTGATTGAACTTATGACACATGCATAAATTCAAAACGCAAACACTAGTAAACGCAAACGCTAATCTACTTTGCGATTTGCGGATGTTACCGTGGACCAACACACAGGGTATAATAATCTCTCTCTCCCTCTCCACTACACTCCTCGCTCGCTCTTTACTTCCATAACTGCATCGGCCCCACTCTCTACTCTCTAACCCAACCAACCAAAACGAACTTCCATTTTCAAATTTCGAAATCCAATTTCTAATTTTAAGCTTTCTTCGAGAGAAGCTTCGCATCAAAAATGAAGGAGATCGCGTTGATGAATTCGAATCGTAAGGCTGCGGCGACGCCGTTCGCCGGGAAGAAGCTTCGGACGACGCGTTCTCGCCGGAAGAGAGCTCAGATCTCTCCAGTTGTTGTCCAGTCACCTCGACTCCCTGCTGCTTCTGTCGATTCCTGCTCCGATTTGCTTTTTGCAGTCGACGACAACGTTTCCTGCGGTTCAAGCAGAGTCGAGAAGAGCTCGATTCCGAAGAAGAATCGAGTTGATGAGGTAGAAGTTTCTGGACCTTGTAATGATGTGAAGCAAGCGATTGGCGATTCGAAATTTCGGAGGATTACGAGATCATACTCTAAGCTAAACAAGGAGAAGGAAGGTGAGGAGATCGAAGTTAGCGAATCGTCTTGTGTTGATTCGAGTTCCGGTGCTGGATTATGGAGATTGAATACGAAGGGAAACGGCGAAGTGAACGGAGGAGAAATTAACGAGAAGGATGAAGTCTCCATCACACGATCCGACGTGACCTTTGCCGAGCATGTCTCCGATAGCCGGAATTTGAAATTCGCGTCGGAGAATAAGGAGAGCGACGTCGTTTCGGTCTATTCGGGAGTGGAGTATTGTTCCAAGTTCGGTAGCGTTACCGGAGGAGCTGATAACGAAGAAATTGAAATCTCCAAACCGATCAGCGTCGTGGAAACTGATTTATCTCTTGGATTGGTCAAGGAATTGAAGCCGGAGCTTGAGATAATCGGAGGCGTCTCTGATCTCGCTTGTACAGAGAAATTTTCCGACGAAGAGGTTTCCGACTATCCCGACGATGAGTTATCCGAGCCGCGTTCCGAGATATTTTCACAATATTCCGACCTCGATTCTTCGGATTACACTCCGTCAATGTTTTTCGACTCTGGCAGCGAATTCTCCGAGAAGTCTTGCTCTGATTCTACTATTTCACATTCTCGCTATCTGTTCCTCGAGTTCAAGGAACAGTTCTGTAGATCCACAGTTTCGAACGATTTAGAATCTTCTTGCGAGGAAGCAAACGGTGGAATTCAATCTGAAGTAAGTATTATGATGCTTTCATATCTCTGGGAATAATTGCTAGTGGTTAGAGACTGAAGGTGGATTTATGTGGTTGAAATTTTCACTCTATGACTAGTCTATTTCGATCTGAGGCTTGTTCTGCTCTGTCTTCTAGATAATTTTGTAATGGAATGAATCTCAAATATACATTTTCATGTTAGCTTCTAAGGTTTGAAGATGAGGAGGTGGAAGAGAGCTATCAGAGGCTGAGGGAAAGAGAGGCAAGTCATGCATATTTGCGTGACTGTGCCAAGGCTTACTGCTCGCGCATGGACTATAGTGATCTCATCCCTCATCTACGCATTATCATGGTTCAATGGATTGTGGAGGTAAGACATGATTATTATGTTTTAAAAGCATTTCATTAGATATACATTGATCTCTTCATGTTGAAGCTCGGAAATATGTATCAGTAGGAGAAGATTCGTAAGGGAAATGCAATTTCTAGATCTATTTAAGATAGCTACTGATCTCTGGAAAGAATACTAGCAGACCTTATTCTTGACTTTTAAGGTGTTTTAGCCTAAGAAAATCTATAGCTTATCTCAGATTCTTATAGTGTTTATCTATATATCAACCGGCTATAGTATTCTTTTGTTGCTGATTGTCTTCTTCTTGACTAAGCAGCAATGTTCTAAATTGGGGCTTCAGCAAGAGACATTGTTTCTGGGAGTTAGCCTGCTGGATCGATTCCTGAGCAAAGGATCCTTCGAAAGCCAAAGGACTCTAATACTAGTCGGGATTGCGAGTCTTACTCTGGCCACCAGAATTGAAGAAAACCAACCTTACAACAGGTACCAACCAGATTCCATCTTCATTATTTTGACTCTGATGTTAGTAACTGTTCTGAATAGAAAACAAATAAGATGAGCATTTCAAGAAACATAGTATCACATTTAACCAAATCAGGGTCTAATAATAGTATTATATAAACCCTTGTGATTTCTGTTAGCAATCAAGCCAATAGAATTTACTAGTCAGAGTAGTCATGTCATGTGTGTGCAATAAATTGAATTATGTTTCTCAAAATCTCTTTGCTGCAAATATTCTACAACACACGCGCGCTCACACAATCATCTGTGGTTCAAATTTCTTCAGCTGTCTCACCTGCCTAATACTTGATTGTTGTTTTACTAGCATCCGGAAAAAGAACTTCAACATCCAGAACCTAAAGTATAGCTGGCATGAAGTGGTGGCAATGGAATGGCTGGTTCAAGAAGTCCTCAACTTCAAATGCTTCTCGCCCACAATCTACAACTTCTTGTGGTAAAAACCTCTCTAAACTATATATTTTCTATTCAAGGGAAGCATACACAGACCGTGAAATACACATATAAACTAATTTCTTTAAACATTTCAGGTTTTACCTAAAAGCTGCTCGAGCCAACTCGGAGGTTGAAATGAAAGCCAAATCCATGGCTGTTACTGCACTATCCGATCACACTCAACTCTGTTTTTGGCCATCCACCGTGGCAGCCGGACTAGTAGTTCTCGCTTGCATTGAGCACAACAAAATCTCTGCCTACCAACGAGTCATAAAGGTATAAAAATCTTTATCTTCAGTAACAATTTAGCACTTCTTTCTTTGAGTTTCGAATATATACAGAAGGTCCACAATCCCAAAAACCTCTCTTATCTCTCTACACAGGTTCATGTTAGAACAAACGATAACGACTTGCCTGAATGCGTCAAGGTAGCTTTAACATCACTCTCCCATCATATCAGATGTTATGACTGTTTTAACATTTGTGTTTTCTATAAACAGAGTCTGGAGTGGTTGCTTGGGCAGTAAGCAATCAACCACAACAAATACTCCTAAATCCCTGAACACAGTATACTCCACACACAGGTTATTATTACCATTTACAAACAAAAATCATAAGGTAACACAGATTCATATTCTTAATTGGTTCTTCTCTTGGCATACTATACGAATTATCAGGCTACCATTTGTGTCACCACACACACATTTATATTTGCTTATATTCCCCAATACATTTTTACACCTATTGTCTTAAAGAATCTCTTCCTTGTTTACTATTTCCTCTCTAACACGTCTGAAAATTTTAATTTGCTAATCGTCACTATTCTTTATTATTGGCCAGAAGAAAACAAGTCTTATGTTTCTCTAAAACAAATGAGTTTACTAGGTCCTATATATATTGGTAAATGTCAAGATTATTGGTAAGCAGACACTAACGTCGCAAAATAAGGCATAAAGTAGTTACAAGGTAAAGAGGCGTGGTACAAAATATGGTTTTTGGAACTGTAAAGGAGCCAGATAGTATGGCGCAAATTTGAAATGATGACATAATTGTCGATTATCACCATCGGGAAGATGCTCAATTCTTTGAATTCTGGAGGAAAACATTACAAATCTACGGAATACATCACTTCACAAGATTTCTTGTCTATGTTTTGACCCCAGATTTTGAAATAACGGTCATTCTCATCATCATATTTCTTGAAGATGCAATCATGCAAATGCGATGGTTAGGAACAGGCATGCTTAATTCAGAGCAGTGATGTTGGTGGAGGGTTGAGCACCCCCATAAAAGCCCGACCCAAATTGATTTCGGCCCATTTAAAATTTTAAGGTCCAATAATTTTTCTATAAATAGAGAGTGCTCAAAGAGAAGAGACACAATTT
>OVAN01002521.1:0-17011 GCA_900406275.1 Anastatica hierochuntica
TATCAAAAGGCCAAAAACGCAAGCTAGTGGTTACCTCCGGGTAACAGAATGGCAAAAAGCCAGAAGATACCTCTGGGTATCAAAAGGCCAAAAACACAATCTCGTGGTTACCTCCGGGTAACAGAATGCCAATAAGTCAAAAGATACCTCTGTGTATCAAGAGGCTAAAAACGCGTCTGGGGAACCTAAACATTGTCTAAGGAAAAGAAGAAGAACTCCCTCAAAAAAAGAGTGATAATGAGATTATCCCTACTTGGAACTCAAGAACTCTCGCAAAACACGGCAAAGACTAGAGGCCAATGTGCCAGAAGTCAAGTAGCCGGAATATCGATAAAGGCTAGAGGCTCAAAGCCAGAAGCTAGCCGATCAAAGCGCAAAGGCTAGAGGCTCAATGCCAGAAGCCAGTCGATCAAAGCGCAAAGGCTAGAGGTTCAAAGCTAGAAGCCCACCGATCAAAGCGCAAAGGCTATAGGCTTAAAGCTAGATGCCAGCCGATCAAGAGGAAAGGCTAGAAGCTAATAGCCTGAAGCCAGCCGGTCAAGATGCTAATGACAAAAAGCTTCCCAGAGCATCATCTCTAAATCTAAGTCAAAAGCTCGTTAAGACTAAAAAGATAACAGAGAGGTAGAAGAAATATTCTTAAGAAGCCACGAAGGGCCATAAGAAAAGTTTTAAGGCCCGAAGGGCAAACAGAAATAAGGCCAAGAAGGCCAACGAAAGGTCAAGGCCTCTAAGGCCATAAAAGTCATTACAAAGCCCACAAGGGGCAAGAGTAGACCCAGCAGGGGCACGCCGTCAACAAAAAAGAAAATAAAATCCCACAAGGGGAGAGCAACCTGTTTCTTGATTCTGGTCTGGAGGCTAGGCAGCTGGAGGATCAAGAGAGGCAGACTTCTCGACATTTGGCTCAGAGGCTGCAGGAGTAGTAGAATCCAAGGCAGGAGGAATCTCTAATTCATCTTCAAAGGTGGGAGCTTTGAGGCCATTTTCTTCTGCCTCTGCGATCTCCACCAGCTTGTAGTTCTCAAACTCCTCCTGCAAGTTCCAAGACTTGGCCTCACCCTCGAGGTAATCCCAAACCATTTACCAGCGCCTCATGATCCTGGCACCGTTGACAGCCATGGACATCTCATCGGTAAAGGTGGCCAAACAGGCGTCCAGGTTGCCAAGTTCCTCTTCCAGCTTCGCCTTCTCCTCAGCCAAGCTAAGGACCCTCTTTGCCGCCTTCTCCTTCTCTGAGTTCAGCCCCCCGAGTAGCTCCCTCATTTCCCTCAGCTCTTTCTCCAAGCCAGCAGACTTGTCTTTCTCCGCCCTCAGCTTGGCAAGGAAATCCTCCACCTGGGCCTTCCCTGCAACGATCACCTTAGTGGCCACCTGATCCTTGGCATGGAAGAGTGAAGCTGCAAGCTGAACAACAAAAAAGAAGAAGGTTAGCTTAAATAAAAGGAGACAGCCAAATTGCAGCCAGAAACCAAAGCCAGGCCAATTACCTTGATCAGTCTCTTTTGGACCTAGTCGAATATGCCCAGATCACTAGAGCTAGGAGGGTTAGAAGGAAGTGCAGGGAAGACGGACCCCTGCAAGTGCTCCAGGGCGTCATCGAGATCACCGATAGAGGAGGAAGGCTGCTTGGCGAGAGGACCCTTCTGCTTCTTGCTAGAGGCAGTGGCCTTTTGGGTTCCTTTCCTCTTGGACCCAGCCGAAGGAGATTCTGAGATCTCCACCACCTCCGGAGCTTTGCTCCCAGACGCCAACTTTTCCTTACTTGCCGCATGAGCCCTATTGAAGTCCTCTAGCGCCTTAGACCCGGATCCTGACATATTACCTGCGAAACGACAAAAGATCAGTCCAAAAGCTAGCCCGGAAGCAAGCAGACAAAAGAAGCAAGAAACAAGGAGCAAACCTCTTACGCTGCTCTGGCTCAACGCTTCTTCACTCAAAAGAAACAGAATGCTCCTTTCCTCAGCAGGGATCTCCAAAGCTTCTTTTGCCTTCTCCTTGCCCACCTCCGACTTCTCTGTAGACGCTTCTGCAAAAACAAAGGATCAAAAGGGTTAGTGACCAAACTGGAAGCAACAAAAACAAAAGCATCCTAAGCCTACCAGTGAATCTCCAAAGAGTAGAGAACTAAGGAGAAGTCCCGACTCTCATGAAAATAAACTTCTGGGCCCAATGCTTCATGAAGGACGCCCCTTTCTATTCCTCCTTCTCCAGCTCTAGTACCAAGGGCGCACCTGCGCGAGGGCGGAAGTAATACATACCTTCACTCGTAAGAACGTGGGTGAAATAGTATGAGTAAAGGAGCTCATTAATGTCGAGATCCAACCCATGGAGCTCATTAAGGACTTTGACGACAGTGAGAATCCTCCAAGACGGCGGGTTCAGCTGAGAAGGGCACATGTTGAAGTGCTTCGAGACCTTCCTCACCAGGGCAGGCTCTGTACCCCTGACTCCAGCCTCGAAATAGCCTTCATACATGGCTATTTCATCTCTTGGGCATTCAGAAGCCCTTTCATCCTTCCCAGGCAACCTCAAGTGAACGCCTTCCCCAATGGAATACCGCTGCCTCCACTCCTCCAAGATCTTGGAGTTTGCGTTGGAGAAGGGCCCAACCTTCAGAAGCTTCGGACCCGCGGCGGAGCGCAAAGGCATTGGGTTAGCTTCAGGGATCTCCGTGTCCTCCGAAGACCCCTCAACCTCAATAGATGGACTAGTCCTAATCAAGCGCCTCCTCCGGACGCGGGCCTCGACGGAGGATGAGGCCACCGGAGATAACTCATCGCCGGAACTGGTCATATCTAGGTTCAAAGAAGGTTTCGATCTTGGATCCAAAGATTGGTTGGGGCAAGAAAGATGTAAAAGCTAAGGCTGATCTGAAATCCTAAAGATCGACCCCTGGAATCTATCCTAAAAGAAGCGAAAAGAGGAAGGAAGAAGACGATCTAACCTTAGGATCGCGGATTGAAAGCTTGGTAAGGATTCTGGGAGCAAGAAATTTAACAAAGGAAGGAAGAAGATGAAGCGAAAATGCCAAAGAAGAAGGAAGAAGAGGTTTAAAAGGAAAGAGAAGAAAATTAAATTGGCCACATGCATCCAATCATTGGTGCGAATCTCGCGAAACAGTAACGGTTATTTTCTTTCTCTTCAAATCTTCACAAATCTTTGCTAACGGCTACGAATTCTTCACTTCACCAAATCAAATAGCTGGTATTTTGCAAACAAATTAATCCTCCTTGAAAGCTGCAAACGGCTCACGAAAGTTCAAAATTCAAAGCCCTGAGGCGAGACGACAAAGAGCCAGACGCAACTTACCGTCGCAGCGATGCTCATTATCGGATAAAAATTTAACCAAAGTAAGCAAACGCTAATGGAAAGTAGAGGCAGCACAAGTCAAAGCTAAAAAAGGTCAAGCGACTACTGGCTTCCTGCCTAAGCCACCTGGAAGACATGTTATTTCACAGCTTCGGATCGAACCTGCGCAATAAGGGGCAAACTATTGGGAGTAATTTAGGTCATGGGAATTCCCCATACTTAGATGGAGTACAACAGTAAGACCTCAAAGCAGGGGAGTGCCTAGAAGCAGGAAGCCAGACGACGTCCCATAGCCAGAAGCCGGAAGTCAGACGACCAAGCATAGCCAGAAGCCGGAAGCCAACCGACCAACGCCTCTCCTCTATTTTCGCTATTTAAATTAGTAGATAATGACATTTATTCTAGATAAAGATGCATATATTCTACAGATAATCATGATATATCCAATTCTTCGAGGGATAATCATGAAACACATGTATAAATACCAAGCTCAAAGGCAAAACGTGTACGCACGAAAACTCTAAGCAAAAAATCAATACAACAAGCAACTCTTTTCCCATCTTTCACCTTCAAGCTTAGCCTAAATGACCTTTAACCTTTGCTAAACATTCATCGACCTCCTGCTTCCGTAGTCTTATAAAGAACGACCAAAATCACCCATAACATGGGGTACCTTGTAAAAGTCCTCCTTGATTCTAAACCTGAGCTATTCGGCGCTTTGACCACGTCCTTGTACGATGCTAATCGTCGAGAGGAATTGGAGAGTGGGGTGACGGTATGTTGGATGGTTCATCGTTAGAATGTTCCCCATGTCCATATCCTAATCAAGTACTTTACTTGATTATGGATTTCCATTTCCCTCAAAACGTCTTCATCCGCCCAAGTTGTCCCGATGACCTTGGCATTTTCTTGGAGATGCAAGTAAAGGCTTGTTTCCTCATCATACCAACTTGCGTAAGTTACAATTGCTTGTTCACTTGATGCCATTTTTCGATCTACAAAAGATAGTAGGTATCATGATTTCAAGATATCTTTAACTAGCGAATGTAAAGGGTAAGAAGTATTTAGCTTTGAATCAATTTTAAACATTCAAGAACAAGTCACAATAATTCTAGATTCCTAACATGCTTCCTTAACCAAATCATTCAGTCTAAATGTCATATTAAAAAGATGCACATGGACCGAAATTTTTCTTCAAAAATGATCAAAATATTCGGTCATCTTCACTTAGTATTTTCAAAATTTCCCAAATAATCGAATGATGCATGTGTCATGAGTAAGATGCCTATGAGAATTACCAAGAGAATGCTCATTTAAATCACTCAAAGTCCCTTACCAAACTTAGATAAGTGTGCACTTAATATAATTTATCCGAATTCAACGGTAATGAACAATGCTCAAGGTTTTCAACAATGAAAAGCAAGAAAACCAAGCCTCTTAACAACATGACAATGCAATGACAACTTGCAAGAAGGTTCAAAAGCAATCCTCTTATCCTATTAAAATCGAAAACCTTAGGCATTAAAGGACATCATTCAAAAATTGCAAACCCTTAAACACTTCATATAAAACAAGCATATGTACCATGAATTAAACATAAGAACCATCTAAACTAATTTTCCCCAATGTTCCTCATGAACATTATTCATTAGCATTATTCACCGAGAAGAACATTCCATGATTCAAGCAATTCTAGTTGTTTTTAAGAAGATCTAATCCATGAAAATTCAACAACTAATCTCTAGCTACATAGAATACTCACAAGCAACACTAACTCACCTTCTTTAATAAAAATCGAAAATCACCATCAAGAAAAGAAGAAGTTTTTATCCATACCTTTGTTTCTTGATGCAAGTATGAGTGTGAGAGGTAAAGAGCTTGTGAAATGCTTGCAAAAATATATGATTCTTGTGAAAAATATAATATTCTCTCTCAAAGCTTTCAAGAAAGCAAAGCTTAGCTTCGAAAAGATGAAGGTGTCGATGATGATGGTAAGAGAAAGAGAGTTATAGCTTTTTCAAAAAATATGTGCCAATAATGCTCAAGTATACAAGTTGGTGAAACTTTCAAAAATTGCAAAAGTGGTCCCTTGAAAATTCTTTTATAATCATTTTGCCAAAGTTGAACAAAATCACCCTAAAAATCTTTAAATACAATTTTGGAGGGAAAATCAAGTTTAGCTTTTGAAAAATTAGGACCAAAGGTTTTTAATTTTGATCAAAAGGGTTTAGTTTTCGTAAATCAAACTTTTCAAAATCACTCTTGCAAATCGTTAAATGGTGAATTGCAAATTAGATGCTTGAATTTAGGAGAACTTATCTTGCCCAATGGAGTGTCTTTAAAATTGAGTCATATCGACTTGTGGAAAACTTCAATCCATTAATCCATTTTGGCTTTGATCTTTTCTCTTAATTATCTCTCCTTTGGCACCTAAGCTTAGAGCATAAGAATGTCTTTGGACAAAGTTTTTTCCCAAGAAAAAATCACCATTATTGAAATTAAAAGCATGAAAACTAAAGACTTAAAAGAAATATTTACAAAGGATATGCATGAGATTGCCTCTCAAGTGCGCTTGTTTCAGGTCATTAGCTTGACCGTTTGTCTTTCTTTCTTAATTGGTGAGATTAAGAACCGCCTCCTCATGGCTATCTCATCTTGTAGACTTCCTTATCACCCACTCCTTGATCTTGTTAAAGTTTCTCATTCCATTTCCTTTGTCGAAATGGGAATTGTGGCTACGCTTGGCGGTTGTTCCTTGAGTGATGGTTATATCCTCCGTTGTGCCCAAATTCTCATGTGGCACATCTCCTCTGAGGTCTTCCTTAGAAAGTAAATCCAAAACTCCATCTTTTTTCAAGCTCTCATAGACTTTCTCCTCTCGAATCCTACCTTTCTTCTTTTGTTCCCTTAAGTAGACCGTACCACAAAAAGCATTGTCTCTTTTGGTTTTAAGCATTGGGTAGAAGACTCATTCATCAACTTTTTTCAAAACGAGCCATTTAGCATCAAAGTCTATTGAAGCTCCGATAGTGAGGAGAAAAGGCGTTCCTAAGATCAGTGGGACTTTGGTTTGGTTGGACTTACTGTCAACAACAACAAAATCGCACTTAACAAGTGTATTGTTGACCCTTAGCTCCATGTTCTCAAGTCGTCCCATAGGAGTCTTTTTAGATGCATCTCCAAGTAGGATGGGATCTGCTCCTCTTTGGATCGGGTGTTGAAAACCAAGTTCATTCACGCGGTCTAGTGATATGACATTTAAACTAGCACCGGTATCCGCCAAAGCATCCTCAAAATGGTAATCCTTAAGAGCACATGGAATTAGAAACCTTCCTTCATCATTGCTCTTCTCTAGAGTCTTCTCAATGGCTCTAGTTGTTGGGATTCCATTTTCCCTCATGATCTTCTCAAATTTGTCCCGTTGAGAGATGGTCTTTTCCAACTTCTTCTTGAAAATATCATTTGTCTTAGCTTTTTCTTCTCATTCCTTAGGAATATCCAAAAGGCCTTTCTTCTTGAGTTCTTTGTAATGCAACTCAAGGATTTGCTTCTTGAATTGTTGAGGGTATCTGAGTGTGGATTTAAGAACCGGAAGACTCAAAATGGGGAAGTCTTCCTCACTCACCTCTTCTCCTCTAGGCATGTACCTAAGAGTTTTTTCCTTTATCTCAAATGTCTCTTTCCTTGAGACATTGAGTTCCCCTTCCTCTTTGAAGTTATCATCCTTCCTAGCTTCCTCAAAATCCTCTTCCTTAGTAGCCTTATCAACAAACAAAGGCTCCTCTTCTTCTTCCTTCTCAACATCGACACCTCCTTTAGCCAAAGGAGTGTCTTTTTCCTCAAGCTCCGTTAAAATTGGAGATTATTTCTCTTCAATCTCAAGGTCAGTTTCGACATGACCTTCCTTAAAATTCGGGTTCCCAATCAAATCCACATCTAAGCAATCAACAACCTCCTCAAGAGGATTCAAAAATAAATTCTCAAAATCATCAATAATCTTTTCTTCTTCAAGAGTAAAGACAATACCGTCCCATGGTTGAGGAGTGTGGTCGATTTCTTCTAAGAAGGCATTGCAAAAGTCTTTGCTTGATTCTCCCTTCTCTTTAGCTACTCCTTTTCTCTTACGTTCCGAGATCACTTGTTGGAGTTGAGAATCTATTACCTTGACATGTGAAGCGAAGGCTTCATGCTTGATATTCATATCACGGTAGATGGAATCTATCTTCACATTCACTTCTCCAAACTTCTTGTTGAGAACGGCTTTTGTCCCGTATTGTCCTTCCACTAGCTTCTTAAGCATAGCATGATTCTCTTCTTCTTTGGTAGGACTGGTTTGTTGTTGAGGCTTTTGATAGTAGCCTTTCTTAGATTGGTATTGATACCCTTTTTGGTTTATCTTCGAAGGATAGACTTGATCTTGTGGATTCTCCACATTAGTGCTTCGGTAGGATAAGTTGTCGTTGAAAGGCTTGTACCCATGGTTAAAGGGTTTTTGGTAGTACCCTCCTTGTATGTAGCTCACTTCCTCTTGATTTTCAACCTCTTGTCCTTCGACTTTGGTTTCCGCAAAGTGAACACTTCTTCTTGTTTGTTGTATGAGTCTATCAACTTTATGACTTAGCTCCTTGATCTTGTCCTCCTTAGATCTGGTGCTCCTCACCGTTCTATCATAGTCATCCCCATCGCAATTGTCGCTTTGGGAAAGGTTGTCTATGAGCTTCTCTCCTTGCACGATGGAAAGACTAGCAAAGCTTCCCATGGAGGTGGTGTTCAAAGCCAATCGGTGCTTCTCCTGGATGCCTCTATGGAAAATTTGAAGAAGGTTGCCCTTTTTGATACCGTGGTGAGGACAACTCCTTATGTATCCGTTGAAGCTCTCACAAGCTTCATAGAGCGATTCCATTCCTCCTTGCTTAAAGGTGGAGATCTCATTCCTAATCTTTCTCGTCCTTTGTCGCGAGAAGAACTTAGCCAAGAATCTCCTCTTACACTCGTCCCATGTTGTGATAGAATAGGTCACAACTCCTTTCTCCCATTGAGATGTTTTGTCTCCTAAAGAAAATGGAAACAAAGTCAACTTGATGATGTCTTCCGGCAATCCATTGATATTCACCGTTCCGGTCAACCTTTCAATGTTGTCCAAGTGCTCAAGGAGGTTTTCCAACGCAAGACCAAAGAATCTAGCATTTTGCACCATATTGATCAAGTACGACTTGATCTCAAAAATGTTGTTTCAAACTAGTGGGATTCTTATACCCATCCGTTCACCATTAGTGAATGACTCATCACCTTCTCCAATCCTCGGTTCTTCTCTCGGGAGGTGGAATGGACTGTTTCCTTGGTCTCCTTGACCCACGAAATTCCCTTGATTGAGAGGGGGAATTCGTTCTTGTTGAGGGTTCTCCATAGGTGGAGGATTCTCTTGTTCAACCTCTTGATTCATACCCAACCTTCTTAGATGGGCTTGTCTCTCTATATCTCTTCTTTGTTTTGAGTGTTGTCTTTCAATGATTGTTAGATTGGTGTCAAGAAGTCTTGTATTTGGCTCATTTTTTGATCTTGATATCATGTACTTTCACAAATCAAAGAAAATCAACAAAAGAAAGAAAGAAAATTAGATAAAATAAGCAAAAGATAAATCCTAGTCCTTGAATCCTAGAAATCTCATTGAAGATCCTAGCTAAAGCCTAAATCCCCGACAACGGTGCCAAAACTTGACGTGGGTCGTGTTTAATATTTATAAACCTATCGCCCTACTTTCAATCCTGCAAGAGAACGGGGTCAATCGTAGTACTTTAGGATCGTCCAAGGATTTAGAGGCTTGTACTAGTAGAACCTAAACAAGGAGAATGCACTAAGGGTTCTAGTCTAGGGTTTGATCTAATAAGATATTGTCACGGGTCTCTACTAAACCTAATGGAAATCAAAGTCAACCATAGTGGATATGCCTAAAAGAAAGCAATAAACAAACTAGCATAAAAGTAAAAAAGAAAAAGAAAAGAGTGAACATGGATCTAATCAATTAAAAGATAGGATCTTGAGACAATGGTTATGGGTTCGGATTCAATCTAAAGATGTAATGGATTTGGGTAAGGCTTTATTGGAGGATTGAAGCTATTCCTAGACCAAGGATCCCTCTATATTCGATCAACCCACTCTCGTGACATAGATCTATTCACCCCTACACATTACAAGGCTCAACTCTCGTTTGTTGCCTATCTAAACATGTATATGATAGTGAGCATCAAGCCGTTTTAGCCATTTAACACCTTGGTGTCCCTTTGGGCAAACTACTCTCATAGCTCAAGGTGAAAAACATAGATTTAGTTGTCACAAGCATCTCATCAAACACTTTCTATGCGTCCTTGAGCAAGCAATGAACTTTAAAGAACTAAACTAGATCTAGTAGGAATCTATGCTAAGATCTAGCCTAAACATCCATTACAACCTTAGATCTAACCCTAGCCTACCATATCTCAAGATCCAAGATGGATCTACTACCTAAAAGTCATGGAAATCAAAAGACAAGAAATGGGTCTTTGAGCTCCCTTAGTTTTAGAAGAATAGATCTAAAAAAAGAGATGAGAAAGATAAGATCCAAATCACTCAAACAAAATAAAGAGTTATTAAAAGGTCTTTAGATCTCAAAATAAAAGAAGAATGAAGTGTTCTTAAGCTAAAAAAAGTTGTCTCTTGTTCTTGGTACATATGGGGCTATTTATACTAAGAGAAGTGAGAGAGGAAGCCCTAAAAAGGGTAATTTTTTGGTCAATGCTACACAACATCGACCTCAGGTGGCCTGGCATCGACCTAGGAGGTCGATGTTATGTTGTGTTGGGTAGCAATCTCCCAAGGTAATGCAGCATCGATCCAATGCTACCCAGCATCGACCTCTGGGTCAATGCTAGCTTCCCTTGGCAGCTTTTTGTGGCTTCTTGCTCCTCTTTGATGCCTTGTTTGATCCCAACTTCCTCCATATTGTTTAGCTCCTTTTTTCCATAGTTTTTAGCTCCAATTCCACCTTAGATTCGCCCCTAGAGCCTCCATGATTCAATCTCCAAGTTGCACCTACAAATGTAAAGAAAATGGTATGCAAATGCAATATGTTCCTACACTAGACTCTAGACTCAAACTAGTGTATTCTAAGACTTATATGCCATATTAACAACCTAAAAGTGGATGAAACTAAGCTAAAATACATCAAAATATGCATGAAAATATGTACACATCAGTGAGAATGCTTAGATAGGAGGTTTGTGACTTTCTTTCCTCGTGTTTCTAATGAATCAACTTAGATTTCAATGGGTTCCAAAGCTTTCTATGGAATAGAGATGAGATTTTTTAAATCATCTTGGATGGAAGTGAGAATGTGCTGCTCATCTTGGGTGACTTCTCGTTGATATATATGAATTCCGTAGTTCATTTAGACCAAATTTTAGCAGATCCTACTGCTTCCAAAACTTATTCTTCAGTTCTGTAAATTTCTTTGTGTTTAAGAGCAAACCGAGCTTTTCTTCTCGATTTTGTAGTTTGGATTCTTAGGGCCCTCATCATAGGCATGTGATATACTAAAGTAGGAGTAAAAAGTGGCTGGACAACCCTTGAATCACGTGGTTATACACCTTCCTTTCTGCTATTGAGGTATATCTTCAAAGCGTGTGAGTACTAGTATTATCTCTACACGCTTTTCTTCATATTGATTCAAGGAAAATGCATAAACCATCATACTTATTTTTAGTGATCGAAGTTGATGAGAATCATGGTAAATCTCTTCCATGATCAGTTGGTGAAGTGCAGGATATCTTCCCTTTGAGTGTTGATTTCATCGGTTTTGTTGTGAATTTACTAATTTCACCTTCTAGCTCCATGTTTTTCATAAGAATATTATTGTAGATCCTTTTGAGTTTTGAATCAAAGTCCAAAATATCTTTAGTATCAGTCTTTTGAAGCTCTGGTCATGATCCACTTGGTACAAAAAGTTTCTTCCCATTGATGCCACATTCCAATTTTTCTTCAACTTCTTCGGTGTTATGATTTCCTTTGGAATGAGCTGAAGCTCTTACCTTTGCAGCCCCTCATAATTCATTTAAAGAGTCTTCAACGGTCTTCAAGGGTCTGTAGATTAGCTTCAAGCTTCTCAAACTTCTTTGTTAGGTCGAATTTAATGTTATCAAGCTTTGTTTCAGACTTTTGCTCCTCTTCTCTTCGATCTTTGACGAATTGTGCCACCAAGACTTTAAGTTAGCACTTGAAAGGCTCTATTGGCACATGATGATGAACATGAGAAGGGTTAGGATGTGGCTAGTCATAGGTATATATTGGTGATTTAAATGTTGAGCTTCATGTGATTGAAATAATCGAAATCTTCGGTTTTCGATGCTTCGATGATTTCCTTGAGGCACTGCTCGTATTAGTTGGACTTTATGATTATTCACAGCAAGTTATGAGTCTTGAAAACATTATCCAATGGTTGATCTAAGACTGGTACCTTTGCCACGGATCAAGGGTTCCATGGATGTGAAATCTAGACTCTTTAGTGTCTCTCCATGGTCAATCTATCTTGAGATGAGGTCCGACTCCTTTTTTGTTTGAATTTTTGTGATATTTAAAGTGATGGAGCTCTTAAAAGATGTGGACATGGTGAGATGTTGTCGAAATTTCTCTTTGGTTTCCCTGAAAAATCAAAGAGAAAAAGTTAGTAGTATCAAATACAAGGAATATCTTAATCTAAAAAGGAAAAGTAAAATTTTATCCTAAACTAAAAGATTAAAGCTAATAGGAACAAAATTTTAGTAATTTTAACCTAAATCTAAGTGTTAATATCCTAAAGAAAAATACAAAGAAAAATCTAAGTTCCTAATGTTAGTAGAAAATATTAAGTCAATACTTCAAATCCATAAAGAAGGAGGTGGTGGCAGATATCTTGGGTTACTAGAGCAATTCGGAAGAAAAAAGACGGAGATGTTCTGGTACATTAAAGAAAAAGTGGTGCAAAAACTTGATGGATGGCAAAATAGATTCTTGTCCATGGCGGGGAAGAAGATGTTACTCAAAAGTGTTTCTCCAATCATGCCAATATATTCCATGAACTGTTTTAAGTTACCAGGGGAAGTATGCGTTGAACTTAATGGCTTACTAAGTCGGTTTTGGTGGGGTTCAACCAAAGAGAGGAGAAAGATGTCATGGCTGTCATGGGGTAAGATGGCAACGCCAAAGAGTAATGGTGGGTTGAGATTTCGTGATCTGCAAGATTTTAACCAAGCTTTGTTAGCTAATCATGTTTGGAAAATAAGGCAACGGCTACATAGTCTCATTTTCAAGGTACTAAAATAACGTTACTTTAAACATACACATATAATGCTGGCTATTGCCCCAAGGGAATCATCATTTGGCTGTAAATCTCTAATGTTCGAGACTAAGTTATTGCGCAAAGGATCTCAAACTCTAATAGGGAATGGGTCCACTATTTCATTATCTATCCACAATTGGCTACCGACAGTGCCGAATCGACCACCAATCTTAAGGCCATATGTGGACCCTCATACTCCGGTTAGCATGATGATTGATTTGAGCACAAGGCAATGGGATGAGCAGATGTTGAGTTATTATATTGATCCCCAAGATCACTTTTTCATACGGAAGATTTATCTCTCTACATCATCTCAAGAAGACACATATGTGTGGAATCATACACAGAATGGGATTTATTCCGTGAATTATGAATACTTGTTCGCCTCTTCAACTCACACAAGTAACCAAGATCGGAGCGCACCACTTGCTACACAACCAGAGCTCGCCAAAGTAATATGGCGACTTGATACAACTCCAAAGATACGACATTTTGTGGGGCAAATTGTTCAAAAACTTTGGCTACTTCCAAAAATCTAAGACGGCGCCACATCGAAGTCGATCCCAATTGTACCCATTGTACGGACATGGAGGTGACTACTTATCACCTCTTCTTCACATGTCCTTACATTATATATGTTTGGTAAGCCTCGGCTTCGCCAATTGCTGAGTTACGGGATGAGAACGTGAGATTGATGAACAAGATGAAGTTACTGATCATTCAACATCAACAACGAACTAGAGATGCACTAGGGAGGGGCCTTCCTTTTTGGGTGCTTTGGAGGATATGGAAGGCTCGAAATGAATTGATATTTAATAAGAAACTCATTCCCCCCCCAGGAAACAACGCAACGCATTTTCTAGACGCGCATGAGTGGGTCAGTACGTTAGAGGCTGAACGAAGTGCAAATGAGCATCGATCGAATGTAAGGTTGATTGATCAGAGAAAAAGATGGACCCAGCCACAACGAGGTTGGGTGACATGTAATTATGGTACATCGCACATTGAGGGTAATCATCACTCTGGACTTGGATGGATTATATTAAGGGTAATCATCACCACAATAGGGCGGTGCTCTACTATGGCATGAGAAGCTGAATGTACTGCACTTATTTGGACCATTCAAGTGGTGTAGGACTCGAATACCGAAACGTGGAATTTGTGGGGGACAATCTTATGGTCACAAAAGTCATGAATGGGGAGTCACCAAACATTTGGGTACAATTTTATCGTTTGACGCTCCAACGCTTGGTGCCAAAACTTCAATATGATGGACATCTCTTTCCAACGATAAAATGCTAATAGGTGTGCAGTTATATTGGCTAGGGAAGCGCTAGATAGTTTACAACCGTGGACTTTGTTTTTGAATTGTCCTGCATTTCTATATACTATTGTAAACGATGATTCAAAGTTCCATCATTAATAAATTGATTTGAAGGAAAAAAAGACATTTTAAATTAGTTCTGTGTTACGGGTAACTATTGCAGGTGTTAGAATTATGACATATAAAGAAAATTTTACTCCATATAAAAATGAAAAACATAACATATTTTAATATATGAAACATGTATATTTAAAAAGAGAGATATTTATATACAAACACAACTAGGTGATCTGTGCCTTGCACGGACATGATTCGATTTCCTAAATTTTATCTTGTAAATTAATGTATTGGTTAAGCTCAAAGAATTCACATGTTCTCTTATTATTTCATTTGTTTTCGTTTTTCATCTATTTTTTATTCTCTATACAATGAAGAAAGAGATTACTAGGATAAATGCTTGCAGACCATTTTGATAACATTGGTTGTGACTTTATAGTAGGATAAATACCTTTCTCCGGCATAGTTAGATTACGTTACAATAAAAAGATTAACGTGACTGTTTTGTGATAATACAGAACTGTTAAGTTCGATAATCAATATTATATATAAGAAACGAATCATGTTTTTTGATTGTCTAGATGCTATTAAGTGTTTATTCGGGTTGTAAATTAATTGATGGTGTAGTTTACATAAAACTACATGTTTCGTCTTATTAATGGTTCTCTATCAACTACTAACAGTGGTCTCATCCAATAGTATTGTGAACCGAAAACATGTTGAACTTCTGTATTGGTTTAAATTTTATGTTATTTGCATCCTGAAATTAATAACATTCTTTTGTTAACGATGAACAAATTTTGTGGATAAAAAGGAAAAAAAAAAGTATTTAGGTTCTACGAAAACTATCACTTTCCTGGTTCATTATATTAAACAGATGTTTATATAGTTCTACACATGTATATTAAATTTAGAAACAAATTTACCAAATACTGCCATACATGATACATGAAGTAAAAATATTTTATACTATAAGAATCAAATACATATAACATACGTAAAGTCATCTGCATATATACATCTATATATATACACACTTTAGATGAGGCGTTGAAAGTTTAATCTTATGTTCCAAAAATTTCTCCCAAGTGTCTCGAATTTAGAGAACCATACCTCTAACCAAATTTTTTTTGTCAAACCTCTAACCAAATTCATATGTCTAAAAAAGGTTACTCGATATGTCGAGAGCTTATACGGAATCTATATATCAAACAAGTATAATATTAATGTAATACCCGGTTTTTAGCTTCCGGTTAAATTCCAGAATCTGTTTCCGAACCAAAGGCTTAACCAATTCCTTTTTGTTTTAAACCGAACCGAGCATTAATCTCATCCCTATTTAAAGCTAATCTAACCTAAACATAATTCATTTTTCTTTTCCTCTCCCAAAGCTTCCAGCCTCGACCTAGTGTTCTAGAGAGAAAGTTAGAGAGTTTTCACAGCCAACAAGTCGAGGAGAAGAGAGAAATAGAGAAACAAGATCAAGCTTGTGCAGTCTCTGCAGAAATCAGATGGACATGTCGTGGGAGAATGAAGAAACGGCCAACTAAACCATCTCTGATCGTCGCGAAAGTTTTACAGAAGGTAGTGGACTCGCAGACCATCATTTTCCATTTTGTAGATCGTGATTTCATTGAGTATTCTAAGAATTATGAATTTTCTACCAAGGACTATGAAATCAGATCGCGATCGCGACCAGTCAGTAGTGTTTGAAGAGACATTCCGAGAGCAAGCGGCGTCTGATCGGAGCATACTCGGCGTCTGTGGACAGAGGACGTCCAGGGATTTAATCTGACCGTTCCAATCTTCAATTTAGCAGTTAGTTTACGAGTTATAGCTTCGTTTTTGTTTGGCTGTAAATCTGTCAGATTTCCAGAAAACGTTGCTCAGGGTGTATCTCGGTTTTTCTTGGGTTAAAAGTTTTTTTTCGAGTTGATCTTTGGTGGAATCGATGTAGGGACTCATATGAATCCATCGGTAAAAGGAACACCGGATTCGGGTTCATATGAGTGGAGAACCATGTCCCGGAAGTTGGTGCAGTGAATGTCCACTTCAGAAGGAAGTGGAAGAGCTCGAGTTTAAGGATTCCAGAGAGTTAAAGATGAACTGAAATGTTTCTGAGAACATTGTCCCCTCGGTAAGTAAAATTACCATTTTTCCCCTGGCCTGGGAAGTTTCCAAATATGGCAGGTTTCCATATTTGGAAAGTTTCCTTTTTAAGTTTCCTTTTAGGACAGGTTTCCCTTTTTGGTAACTTTCCTTTTCGGGCATGTTCCTTTTTGGGTCACTTCTATTCATGGCAGGTTTCCATAAATAGTAAGTTTCCTCTTTAAGTAGGTTCCCGTCTAAGGACTGATTCGAGTCCCTATTCCAGGTCCCTTTTCGGAAGGAGGATCAGCTAAGGAGAAGAAAGATGATGGAGGGTCATCATGGGGTAAAAGCTCAGAAGGAGGATCATCAGTCAGCAGTTCTAGAGTCGTCTCTTCGTTGTGGCTAAGGTGAGGAGTTCTTGTCCCTGTTTCCCTCGTTATCTGTCTAATTTCGTTAGTCTAGGGTTAGAGTATCGGTCAGTGTCGAGCTATAAGTCTCGGCACAAATAAGTGTATGTATTATGCATTGATATGATATAAAGTCCTATACGCCTAAGTGCGATTGTCTGTGGGTCGCTAAGTCGAGCCTAGGAAGGAGAGTCTTGCAAACCTAAGTCCTAAAATTGAATAGGTCTAAATTGGCATTGTTTGAGAATTACGCGGAATGACTTAGGAGTAGAATAAAATAGATGGTCCCCTCCAGTGGGCGCGGAGCCTACTGTAGGATCGTGAAGTGTGTGGATGTCTTCCCCCTTGCCTTGGTGTAGTACCGTTGGGGCGGTAGTCGGAGGTCGTCTCTATCGGCGGGGTCGGTTTGCTTGGAGCAGGAGACGACTACTGTCCCCCGTTAGGTGAGTCCTTTGGTGAGGGCAAGAGACT
>OVAN01002521.1:17019-33085 GCA_900406275.1 Anastatica hierochuntica
GAGGGCAAGAGACTACACGGGACGGTCCGTCAGTTGAGCTATGTAAGCAAAGGCTGGCGGGTGTTAAAAGAAAGCCCTGGCTCCGGACACACTGGTTTTTCGGAGGTAATGTAAATGTCAGCCCGGTCACTGATCACGGTTGGCTCAGGTTCTGTGGGAGACTGTTTGAGTCATGATGGAATCCGATGATGTGTAAACTAGGATTGGTTATTGCTGCGAGGGAAAAAGTTGACACCAAGTCTTGAGGCCTGTGTTTGCTACGTGTCTAGGGCTACAACTAGTTTTTATTATGTATTGGTCGTGTCAATTGAGTCCGAATCGGTCAAAAGTCGTTTTGGTGATGTCATCTGGAGCAGCCTTGGTATGGGACGGGGTTGTGACAGGTGGTGTCGTAAGCCACCGCGTTTGGTAGTATGCTTGCGCGACACACTAGGTGTCTTCTGTGCTTTCTTTAGGGGTTGTGGTCTAGTTCTAATCTTCCGGGGTTAGGCGGGTAGCGGCTGAGGCGGAGTCGGGTCCGTCCTCACTGAGTGGCTTGTTTGAAAAGTCACTAACCCCTCTCTTTCCTCCCTTTTTCCTTTTAGTGTTTTTGTAGGTAAAAGTTAGAAGTGATAAATTTGCTAACCGGTTGGTGAAGTTTGCTCCAGTTTTGGCGATACCATTTGGTGCAATCCGGTACCTCCGGATCGGGGTCGTTACAATTAATATATACAATATTTCACACATTCATGAAACACCGAATCATTTTTTGGAAAAAAACAACAATCGTATGCACATAGTACGTGTATTCTATTATTGAAAATCTAACAAAAAAACACAAATTATATCTTCTTAAACGTAAGTTTTCTCTATTTTTTTGTACGTGTGGCAGTCTATAAATGTATAGGTAGATGACTATAAGTACTTACATATGTTAATTGCATTGTGTATTCGTAATTTGGTAATTACTTTTGGCCTTAAAAACTGTTAGGACATAGATAAACATCAATGTGATTAGACAAAGACGAATACTTTTTTTTAAAATATTATTATGGAGAGCCAATAAAAACGTGATATATAAGCAAAAACATATTTAAAAAAAATAAAATGTAAAACTGGCTCCAGAATTGTCCCATGTTATCAACAATTTATGTAAGCTCGTCACGTCAATAAACGACTTCACATATAATATATACTAAATGATTACACCAAAAAAATATATATACTAAATGAGGATCCGTGCCTTGCACGGACACAATAATTTATATTAAAATTAAATAACTTCATATTTTATGGAAACATATATGGTACATGGCGAAAGAAATAATATCCAAGATTAGAAATTGTTACGTCTTTAAAGTATTTTTGTAGTAGTTCATCAGCAGAAAGTCTATGTTATGCCGAAGGTTGCATTTGAAGCTACTCTAATCTCCATCACAACTCCATATATCATCTATTCAGTTCTTCTATTTCTACGATGTCCTTCATTTTCTCCTTTTTTCTATCTTTAAAAACCAAGGAATCGCATTTTATACAAAGAGTAGTGAGAGGTGTAATAAGATGGTGCAAAAAATTTGTTTATTTTTATTGAGAGACAAAGTTCAAGTCTTGGTACCTTGACAATCATCATCGATTTTCTCGTATACGCTAACTCTTTCTTAGAAGATAATTTTGATACGCCAGGGTAGTAGCCTATATATATAGCTGGAAGTATCTTATACGCTGACACATTATCTCCGCTTCTATCATGAACTTGGCCATCTTAGCCATCACTTTTCTCTTTTTGGTATTAAGTTAGGGCTATGTGTAGTTAACTAATGCTTCTATAACTATAGTTTTATGGATGAACAATCCATATAAGAAGTTAAGAACACGGTACCATACCTAGTATTATAGCCATATTAAATCATTATGTTATGTTTCTTGTCTTCACATATAGGACTGATATAGGTAACCAATTGACCAAGAATCTTGACATTTCTCACAACCAAAATATAAGGTGGTTGGTATGCTATATAAGCAAAGAAAGGATTGTTTGCATATATATATATATATAGATAAGAGATATAGTTACCTTTTCTGAGCATTTATCATAACCATTAGTAACTAAATTTCGTCTAGGGATATAAATTCAGCTAGCTCAAGGAGAAGCCTTTGACTGTTATTTCACCATATATAAATTCTTATGCCTTTCTTCCGGTGTCTTCCTTGCCATATTTTCTAACGTTTTCGATGAAGCTGCTAAGGTGCGTTGATGGGGCAAAGCATTTGAAGATGCAGACTTTTGAGATTGGTGTCTGTCAGATTGTTAGGAGTAGTGATATGAATACAACAATATAAGCTCTGAACTTCAAAAATTAATTGTTACATGTTTAATAAACTTGTTAATGGATGAAGTTACCTAGGATATATTTTTACTTTTTGAGATTAGTGTTTTCAATTTGTAGATGCTTTAATCTTTTCATGAACTTGTAGAGAGCCTTTTTCTGCTTATGCTTAAACCACTGTGAGCTAGAAAAAAAAAAGAGAGAGCATATTATGCTTAAAGAAGAACCGAAGCACGTTGTGAGTGCACTTAACAGGGTACAAAGATATAAATACAACAAAAAAAATCAAAAAGATTCAATCTAAACCTAGAGGACAACATATAAATGGGAAGAATTTTCAACAAAAGATATAAAGAACTAAACCTATAGCGAATACAAAGGAAGCAAGAATGTGAACATGCAAAGGTTAATATTATCCCCACGAGGAGCAAAGGAGCAGACGGAATGAGAAATACATACCTAAAGCAAAAGAGAATAAGGGTTTTGTTATGAATTAGGGTTCTCAAGGGAAAACATAGTAAGAGCATGATTATCCCTGGTTTCTTAAGCAGGGATCTTAAGAAAAAAAAAATTCAAATAATAAAAGAGAGAGAGCTAAATTAAGAAACTGATCCTAAAAAGTACAAGCTAAGGATCCATCCTTACCTTAACTCTTCCTCCTTCTTCTTGTTTATTTTTACAATTAAAATATTTATAATAATTATCCCTGAGAAACCACGTGGGTTTCTTAGGGATAATCATGCTCTAAGAATATGCACCAGTAGGGCCATAGGATCGAGGTTATCTCGATATAGTTTTTTATTTTTTAATTTAACTAAATAACATAATTTTCTGTAGGGTTATTTTGGTCAAAAACGTACGTGAGAATATTTTAAAAATAAAAAACCATGGAGAGCCAAAAAATACGTGACACATAAGCTAAAATCTTTTTATCCATTTTTTTAATACAAATAAGGCGAGCTACAGAATTCCGCCATGTCACCAACAAATTTTGTGAGCTTGCCACGTAATCAAATGATTTTTCATATTATATATATATATATATATATATATATTTATATTCCTTTTTGTATAAAACTATCTAATGACAAACCCCTTATCTAAAGTCTCAATTTGATTGTTTAGACATTAAAATCGATCTGAGTAACCGACATAACTTACAAACAATTAAGAAGTATGATCAATCAATACATAAAAATTTAAAAAAACTGCGCGGTCACGCGATTCATACTCTTGTTTGATATTTAAAGACATTTACCTAGGGCTAACCATCTACACCGCTGTCAATTATGTTTTACAGTTCAACTTTTTTCAAATTAAAAATATAGAAACCACATTTTTTTATAAATAAAGTTCAAAATGGAGAAAAACCAAGGAAAATATTTTCTTGAAACAGAATTGGGTTCAATGCTTAAAGCCTTCTCAGATTTTATTGAATACCGATTCACATTTAATGTAAGAAGTAACTACTGAGTTAGAAAATTAAAACTGAATCTCCCTAAGTTAGTTCTTTGCTTTTAAAGTAGTCGTCAATGTTCCTTTTCTCCTACATATATTACACATGTCTAACGATCTCAGCTTAGATTCTCGATTTTAAAACACGTGTTTCATCCTCTGTTTATGTAGGATAGTATTTACTTTGTCTTTGATTGGAAAAAGATTTCAAACTACAAGCTAGCAAACGAAATTGTATTTCAGAATTATTCTTTTGAATTGTAACTCTCTGTTTTGTATATGCCTGAGAATGCAAAGTGCATACAAGTAGTACATATCTTGTAACTCAAACTAACCTCTATATATCTTTGCACTCAACACTATGATAACCAAGCTAATTTGTTTCTCAGAGTCAAGTGATATTCTTATTTAAATATAAATACCTTACATCTTTGGTGTTGGGAATGTCATGAAATTATTTGTATTTTACTCAATTAAAGTTATAGTGTCGAGGTTTGACACATCGTATAATATTAGGGGTTACGATGTGGAAGTTAGAGACTGCTCATAATCTATGGAATGTTCATTGCTAATATTATTTGATCCTCCTATAGGGTCACACACGTAAGTAAATTGGATCAAAGTGTATTTGAGACTGTCGAGATTTTCTTTATATGAGAAACAAAATATTATTAATTATATTTATATATAGGATTATATATTTATATAAATATACACTCATGCTAGTGCGTCATCGTAATTGAATTATGATTCAATTAAAGAATGTGGGCTTGGGCCATCAAATGAATGTGCCGACATGTTACTATATATATTATGTTCGATCATAATGTGAGAGCGGTGATTATCAAAACTCTTCGAACCCTAAACACAGAAGAGGCAAAATTGTTTTGTCTAATTTTGAGATTTGATCTTAAACGACGCTAGCACCTTGATTCGATCCAGTTTGTGTTCATGTGGATGCCGATAGAGGTACACCATTTGGAGTGCTCGAAAATCTCGATCCAAATTAATATCAGACTTTTGTTGCGTATTTTCGATACACCGTAGATAAGAATTAAAGTCAACTCTTTGCACGGTTCTTGGGAGTTAAATTCATAAGTATATTTATAAATCGTTTATAAATTGTTACGAATTCCAGCAGTGGTATCAGAACCGATATGTTGAATTTAAATTTTGAGTCTAGGGTTTTATATATATAAATAATGTAGAAATTTTTTTGTTTAATCTCATGATTTAACTGATATAATTTGAATATTATTTAATCGTGTTACTGTCCAGATCATATCAACGTGATTTGAGAAATCATATGACAAGATTTTTTCGTTTAGTGGCCTTTTCTTTGTTAGACAAGGTACCATGTTGGTTGCATATTAGTTTATGAGATAATTAGATTAGATATAACTTTTGATCTGTTATTCAATATCGACCGACTTGGTTTATGGGATAAACCAGACGGTTTGGTTTCGTCTTTTCTTTATGCATGAATCTAATATTGCACTAATATTCGACGAAGACAAATACGGACTTTGATATTTCTTTTAATCTTTTTATGTATGTTCTAATTGGATTAGAATTTAAACATAATTTAGATTAATATCTTATCGGTTTGGCTTATGTGATAAATAAATTGATTTGGTTTCTGTTTGAGAAAATTTTTGTTGACTTGATTTATATAATAATTTAATAAGATTTCTAATTTGATTAGAATTTAGGATTAATTAAAGTTAATTACTTATAATCTGGTTAAGCAGGCATACAGATATGTATGCGTTATATTTTTTGATTTAAATTGGTTATAAATTTTAAAATTTAGAACTATTTAAAAAAAAAATCGGTTTGGCTTTAAAGAAAACCAATCGGTTATTATTTTAGAGAAATCACTGTTTTTTTGTTTTGGTGAAAATTTTCCACCAGATATTTTCTTGTGGGGTTTTGAAAATTTTCTAGTAACTTTAATCTTTTAATTTTAATCCTAATTTGATTAGGATATTAGAATTAATTAAGATTAATTATATAAATAATTATTGATTTTAATTTGATTAAAATCGATTTAGTTATTCATAATCCAATTCAATATGCATATTAGATATGTACTAATTAAATTTTAATAATTTATATTAGATATAAAATTTTAAATATAAAATTAGATTAAAATTACTTTCCCCAAATAATATCAAGTACTTTGATGTTTCCCCAAATTTGTCTACTGTCAAGGCTTGTTTCGTTGTGTGATGGTCATACCAAGCAGGGTATCCACAATTACATGAGCGAGGCAAATGGTAATGGTTACCATATAAAAAGAGATTGGTTCACTTGACTAGGCTATCAAAATGGTTTCGGGCTTAGAGACATAGGATTGGATTAGACATAAGATGTCATCCACAACCAAGAGTTATATTGGATATAGTTAGCAATGTGGTTGTTTATCCAAATAGCTTGCTTTCGAGCGATGAGCCAAAGCTCACTCGAATTCCTGTGAAATATGGATCTTGGTTCATTATACTCAGTTTGAGGAAAAATTTGTTTTGAGTATAATGACAGTGTTCTTAATTATTGAGAATGCCTAAAATTCCTGAACATCAATTTAAACTTTCTTGTTCTTTTTTGACAGTTATGTCAAACTTCCACAATGTCTTTTCACTTTGATCCGTCATTGAGAAGGAAAGACTCAATGGATCGAATTTCCTTGAATGGTACCGCAACTTGAAAATTGTTCTCAAACAAGAAAAGAAGGAATATGTCCTATAAAAGTAGCTTCCTGAAAAGCCTAAGTCAAATGTTTCTCATGTAGGAAGGAATGCTTGGGATAAGCATGTCAGTGATAGGGTTGATGTGTGTTGTCTTATGTTGGCTACCATGAACTCAGACCTGCAAAAGCAATATGAGAACGTGGAGACATCCGTAGACATGATAGCTAGCCTAAAAGGCATGTGTCNAATGATGGGTTATATCGATAACTTGGCAAAACTGGATTGCGCTATGAGTCAAGAGTTGGCTACTGACGAAATTCTCCAGTTATTGCCATCAAGTTATGATCAGTTTGTTATGAATTATAACATGGACAACTTGAAAAAGACTTTGACTGAGTTGCATAGGATTCTTAAAACTGCTGAGCCAAACATCAAGAAGGAAAATCCTAAATTCCTAACGATACAAAAGGGTAAGAAGTTTAAGAAACATGGTAAAGAGAAAGGATATGGTAAGACGGGTTGTGTTAAGAATCCTGACAAGTCTGGACATTTTCAAAAGTCGAAGCCTAGTCCTTCTGGTTATAAAAAGTGTCATTATTGTAATGGTATTGAGCATTGGAAGAGAAATTGCAAGAAGTACTTAGAGGAGCTGAAAAGAAGAGTTATGGGTCTTCTTCTCTAGTTATAAAATTGTTATATAAGTAAATGTTACAAAGTTTAATTCTACTTGTTGGGTATTGGATACCAGATTTGGTACTCACATTTATGAAATTGTGCATAACCTCAACATAAGTAGAGATGTGGAGAAAGAATAAAATGGACATACCAATGAATTCAGCAAGACTTGCTGGATTTGATGTAGGAATATTTTATTTTTTCTACAGAACTGACTTTAGAATTAAAAGGTTTTTCTTTATCAATTTAATGTGAGTAAGAATAATATTTTCATTAAATTTGGATTTGGAATAATTTGATATTTTTAATAAAACAAGCTTTAGATTCATTATGATAAAAATTTGATGATAAAATCTCGTTAGAGAATGAGTTTTATGTTCTAAGCAACAGTCTAATCGTCTATAACATTTGAATCTTCTTATGACTGAAATCTAAATTTTATTTTTGTTTTGTCATTTGGACTATGTAAATAAGTCATTTAGAAGTTCATAGTGATGGATTTTCTATACCCATTTGATTTTGAAATCTAATGAGTTATGTGCTCTTAGTTTATCGGAAAATGACCAACACTTTATTACTAAGATCAGTGAAAGAGCAATGATATGTTAGATCTTATACATAGAGATGTATCATAACTGAAGATTTTAAAAGCCGAAGAAAGTTACTACTTCTTTAATGATTATGTTTATATGATAATTAATTTAACTGGTTCTTTGAAATGTTCAAAGAATTCGACGATGAAGTAAAGAACGAATTGTTTGTTACATGGACAAATTCTTTTCTAAGAAAAAAAAATTTCTAAAGGAATAGTGGGAGTAAGAGTTTACGGTTTCCTAATAAACCTCTTGAGTAATATAATTATGAAAGTCATATTAGATTCTGAAAGATATGATCTTGGGGTTTAGTGGGAGCTTTGTTTCTGGAAATGATGTTCAGGTAAACAAAGAATTTTCCATGTTTGAAGTAATGAAATTAGTTTCTTATTTTATTATTGAATAGTTGAATAACAGTCCAAAAATAATTTATATCGTATTATAGGTCAACAAGTACTTGACTTGATCATGAAACCCTATAAGTGATAAATGACATAAATGATTAAGGTCCATGGTTAGGTTATAAAGTAGAGACATTAATAACTATGAATGACTAGTATGTGAGGTGACTGATGACTAAGTTTCATGGAGTCATTGATATGTTGTATTAAAGTCAATCACATAGATGTATGTGTTAGAGAACACAATATCGGACTGACCCGCTATGGAAACTCTACAAGATTGTTATATGGATGCCATTAGAGTATCTAATTACAACTATAGAGTATAGTCCTTTGACATGAGTTCATCATGTTTTCATATACATGGATTAATACACTTTGACTTTATCAAACGCTAGCCGTAAAAGGTGATTATAAAGGTATTGATTGGGTGTATGCGGAAGTGTCTAAGGATCATGGATGAAACAAGAGAAGATTTGTCCTACCTATATAACGGGAGAGATATCTTTGGGCCTATTGAAACTTTGATACTGAAAAATGCATGGCCATGCTCAAACGAGGTAAATGTCAGTCGTTTGTTTAATCAATATAAATCATAGTTCGGTAAACATGGTTTAGCTAGATAAGGATTACATGGTTTCTTACTTTATGGTCAGATCGAGATATATGGATAAAAGGATTATAGGAATAGATGATTCCAGTACAAGTGGGAGATTGTTGGGAATGTCCTGAAATAATTTGTACTTTATTCAATTAAAGTTATAGTGTCGAGGTTTGACACATCATATAATATTAGGGGTTATGATGTTTTGCTAGCGACTGCTCATAATCTACAGAATGTCCATTGCTAATATTATTCGACCCGATAGGGTCACACACCTAAGCAAATTGGATCAAAATGTATTTGGGGTTGTCGATATTTTATTTATATGATAAATAAAATATTATTAAATATATATAGGATTATATATTTATATAAATATACTCATGTAAGTTCTTCATCGCAATTGAAGTATGATTCAAGTAACGAATGTGGGCTTGGGTCATCAAATGAATGTATCGACGTGTTACTATATATATATATATTATGTTCGATCATAATGTGAGAGCGTGATTATCAAAACCCTCCAAACCCTAAACATAGAAGAGACAAAATTGTTTTTTTCTAATTTTGAGATCTGATCTCAAACGGCGCTAGCATCCCGATGCGATTTAGTTTGTATGAGTGTGGATACCGGTAGAGGCACGACATTTGGAGTACTCGAAAACCTCGATCCAGATTCAAATCAGACTTTCGCTGCGTATTTTTCAGATATATTCGTTACCTCGTAGATAAGATTTAAAGTCAATTATTTCCACGGTTCTTGGGACTTAAATTCGTCAATAAATTATAAATCGTTACGAATTCAGAAATTTATAAACACCAAAACATCAAAAAGCTATTTCTAATTTGACATAACTTAGAGCTTTTGATCTTCTATTTGTTTTCCAAGAGTGGTTGAGTCTCCTAAAATCCAATATGAAGATAGTCGTCTATAGTAGAATATGGAGTTATTTTGATTGGGAGTTAAGTTCCAAAAAAGTTGTATAAGTTGGATGAGCCCAACTGCATATTATAAAGCAAATCATGTTAACCAGTTAGTGGAATTGGGTTTTGAGGAAATAAAAAATTAAAAATCAATTGATTCAAGATTAACAAAATGAGCAAAACAAGTAGCATGACATTAAAAAAAAAGATGAGAGTAATCATGTCAATCACTTGTTCGCTTTCTTGAAGAAACTTTTTTTTTTTATTTCCATACATGTGTTCTAACATTCTCCAAGCTCTACTGAAGCCCACATTTATTCCTTTGTACATTGTATGTAGTATTGCAGGGGAAGAGCCTAACAAAAATATGAAATTGATGAAATTGCAAGATTTTGCTAAAGAAGTAATATTGACATCTGGAACTGATGAGAGAGAGACACAGAGTCAATGTTATTTTGAAACTAATGAGCAGAAATAATAAAGCAAATGGTCTTGCAGCTATTGAATATTAAAAAAATGTTTAAACTCTCTTTTAATTTTGAACTGAAAACATATATTGGATTGATTTATGCAATTAATACATATACAAAAAAAACCTACAAGGTAAGGATCGATCCTTACCTCAACTCATCCTCCTTCTTCTTGTTTTTTTTTCAATTAAAATATTTATAATAATTATCTCTAAGAAACCATGTGAGTTTCTTAGGGATAATCCTGCCTTAAGAATATGCGTCAGTAGGGCCATAGGATCGAGGTTATCACGATTTAGTTTTTTTTATTTTTTTAATTTAACTAAATAACATAATTTTCAGTAGGGTTATTTCGGTCTATAACATACGAGAGAATATTTTCTAATAAAAAACCTTGGAGAGCCAATAAATACCTGACACATAAGCTAAAATCTTTTTATACATTTTTTAATACAAATAAGGTTAGCTCTAGAATTCCGCCATGTCACCAACAAATTTTGTGAGCTCGCCACGTAATCAAATTATTTTTCATAATATATATATATATATATATATATATATATTCCTTTTTATATAAAACTATCTAATGACAAACCCCTTATCTAAAGTCTCAATTTGATTGTTTGGACATTAAAATCGATATGAGCAACCGACATAACTTACAAATATGATCAATCAATACATAAAAATTAAAAAAAACTGTCCGGTTACGCGATTCAAACTCTAGTTTGATATTTAAAGACATTTACCTAGGGCTAACCATCTACACCGCTGTCAATTATGTTTTACAGTTCAACTTTTTTCAAATTAAAAATATAGAAACCACATTTTTTATAAAAAAAGTTCCAAATGGAGAAAAACCAAGGAAAATATTTTCTTGAAACTGGATATGGTTCAATGCTTAAAGCCTTCTAAGATTTGATTGAATACCGATTCACATTTAATGTAAGAAGTAACTAATGAGTTAGAAAATTAAAACTGAATCTCCCTAAGTTAGTTCTTTGGTTTTAAAGTAGTCGTCAATGTTCCTTTTCTCCTACATATATTACACATGTTTAACAATCTTAGCTTAGATTCTCGATTTTAAAACACGTGTTTCATCCTCTGTTTATGTAGAAAAGTATTTACTTTGTCTTTGGTTGGAAAATGTTTTCAAACTACAAGCTAGCAAACAAAATTGAAATTCAGAATTATTCTTTTGAATTGTAACTCTCTGTTTCGTATATGCCTGAGAATGCAAAGTGCATACAAGTGGTACATATCTTGTAACTCAAACTAACCTCTATATATCTTTTCACTCAACACTATGATACCCAAGCTAATTTGTCTCTCAGAGTCCACTGATATTCTTATTTAAATATAAATACCTTACATCTTTAGTGTTGGGAGTGTCCTGAAATTATTTGTACTTTTCTCAATTAAAGTTGTAGTGTCGAGGTTTGACATATCGTATAATATTAGGGGTTATGATGTGGGAGTTAGAGACTGCTCATAATCTATGGAATGTCCATTGCTAATATTATTTGATCCTCCTATAGGGTCACACACGTAAGTAAATTAGATCAAAGTGTATTTGAGACTGTCGATATTTTATTTATATGAAAAATAAAATATTATTTATTATATTTATATATAGGATTATTATTTATATAAATATACACTCATGTAAGTGCGTCATCGTAATTGAATTATGATTCAATTAAAGAAAGTGGGCTTGGGCCATCAAATGAATGTGCTGACATGTTACTATATATATTATGTTCGATCATAATGTGAGAGCGGTGATTATCAAAACTCTTTGAACCCTAAAAACAGAAGAGGCAAAATTATTTTGTCTAATTTTGACATTTGATCTTAAACGACACTAGTACCTCGATTCGATCCAGTTTGCGTGCATGTCGATACCGATAGAGGTACGACATTTTGAGTGCTCGAAAACCTCGATCCAAATTCATATCAAACTTTCGTTGCGTATTTTCCAAGTATATTCGATACCCCGTAGATAAGATTTAAAGTCAACTCTTTGCACGGTTCTTGGGAATTAAATTCGTAAATATATTTATAAATCGTTTATAAATTGTTACGAATTCCAACCGTGGTATCAGAGCCTACGTGTTGAATTTAAAATTTGAATCTAGTGTTTTATATATATAAACAATGTAGAAAATTGTTTTGTTTAATCTCATGATTTAACTGATACAATTTGAATATTATTTAATCGTGTTACTGTCCAGATCATAACAACATGATTTGAGAAATCATATGACAAGATTTTTTCTTTTAGTGGCCTTTTATTTGTTAGATAAGGTACCATGTTGGTTGCATATTAGTTTATGAGATAATTAGATTAGATATAATTTTTGATCTGTTATTCAATATCGACCGACTTGGTTTATGGGATTAACCAGACGGTTTGGTTTCGTCTTTTTCTTTATGCATGAATCTAAAATTGCACCAATATTCGACGAAGACAAATACGGACTTTGATATTTCTTTTAATCTTTTTATGTATGTTCTAATTGGATTAGAATTTAAACATAATTTAGATTAATATCTTATCGGTTTGGTTTATGTGATAAATAAATTGATTTAGTTTCTGTTTGAGAAAATTTTAGTTGACTTGATTTATATAATAATTTAATAAGATTCCTAATTTGATTAGAATTTAGGATTAATTAAAGTTAATTACTTATAGTCAGGTTAAGCACGCATACAGATATGTATGCGTTATATTTTTTTTGATTTGTATTGGATATAAAATTTAAAATATATAACTATTTTAAAAAAATAAAAATAAAAAATCGGTTTGGTTTTAGAGAAAACCAATCTGTTCTTATTTTAGAGAAAACACTGCTTTTTTTTTGTTTTGGTGAAAAATTTTCACCAGATATTTTCTTGTTGAGTTTTGAAAATATTCTAGTAACTTTAATCTTTTAATTCTAATCCTAATTTGATTAGGATATTAGAATTAATTAAGATTAATTATATAAATAATTGTTGATTTTAATTTGATTAAAATTAATTTAGTTATTCATAATCCAATGCAATATGCATATTAGATATGTATTAATTAAAATTTAATAATTTATAATAGAAATAAATTTTAAAATATAAAATTAGATTAAAATTACGTTCCCCAAATAATATCAAGTACTTTGATGTTTCCCCAAATTTGTCTACTGTCAAGGCTTGTTTCGTTGTGTGATGGTCATGCCAAGCAGGGTATCCACAATTACATGAGCGAGGCAAATGGTAATGGTTACCATATGAAAAGAGATTGGTTCACTTGACTAGGCTATCAAAACGGTTTCGGACTTAGAGAAATAGGATTGGATTAGACATAAGTTGTCATCCACAACCAAGAGTTATATTGGATATAATTAGCAATGTGGTTGCTTACCTAAATAGCTTGCGTTCAAGCGATGAGCCAAAGCTCACTCGATTCCTGTTAAATATGGATCTTGGTTCATTATACTCAGTTTGAGGAAAAATTTGTTTTGAGTGTAATGACAGTGTTCTTAATTATTGAGAATGCCTAAAATTCTTGAACATCAATTTAAACTTTCTTGTTCTTTTTTGACAGTTATGTCAAACTCCCACAATGTCTTTTCACTTTGATCCGTCATTGAGAAGGAAAGACTCAACGGATCGAATTTCCTTGAATGGTACCGCAACTTGAGAATTGTTCTCAAACAAGAAAAGAAGGAATATGTCCTATAAAAGTAGCTTCCTGAAAAGCCTAAGTCAAATATTTCTCATGTAGAAAGGAATGCTTAGGATAAGCATGTCAGTGATAGGGTTGATGTGTGTTGTCTTATGTTGGCTACCATGAACTCAGACCTGCAAAAGCAATATGAGAACGTGGAGTCATCCGTAGACATGATAGCTAGCCTAAAAGGCATGTGTCAGGAACAAGCACGAACTAAGAGATATAAGACGGCTAAATCTCTCATTGAATGCAAGTTGTCACATGATAATCCAGTTAGCCCACATATCATAAAGATGATGGGTTATATCGATAACTAGGCAAAACTGGATTGCGCTATTAGTCAAGAGTTGTGTACTGACGAAATTCTCCAGTCATTGCCATCAAGTTATGATCAGTTTGTTATGAACTATAACATGGACAACTTGACAAAGACTTTGACTGAATTGCACGGGATGCTTAAAACTCCTGAGTCAAACATCAAAAAGGAAAATCCTAATGTCCTAACGATACAGAAGGGTAAGAAGTTTAAGAAACATGGTAAAGAGAAAGGATATGGTAAGACGGGTTGGATTAAGAATCCTGACAAGTCTCGACATTTTTAAAAGTCGAAGCCTAGTCCTTCTGGTTATGACAAGTGTCATTATTGTAATGGTATTGAGCATTGTAAGAGAAATTGCAAGAAGTACTTAGAGGAGCTGAAAAAGAAGAATTCTGAGTCTTCTTCTCCAGTTATAAAAATGTTATATAAGTAAATATTACTAAGTTTAATTCTACTTGTTGGATATTGGATACCAGTTTTGGTACTCACATTTATGAAATTGTGCATAACCTCAACATAAGTAGAGATGTGGAGAAAGAATAAAATGGACATACCAAGGAATTCAGCAAGAGTTGCTGGATTAAATGTAGGTATATTTTATTTTTTCTACAGAACTGACTTTAGAATTAAAAGGTTTTCTTTATCAATTTATTATGAGTAAGAATAATATTTTCTTTAAATTTGGATTTGGAATAATTTGATATTTTTTAATAAAACAAGCTTTAGATTTATTATGATAAAAATTTGATGATAAAGTCTCATTAGAGAATGAGATTTCTGTTCTAAGCAAGAGTCTAATCGTCTATAACATTTGAATCTTCTTATGACTGAAATCAAAGTTTTATTTTGGTTTTGTCATTTGGACTGTGTAAATAAGTCATTTAGAAGTTCATAGCGATGGATTTTCTACGCCCATTTGATTTTAAAATCTAGTGAGTTATGTGCTCTTAATTTATCGGAAAATGACCAACACTCTTACTAAGATCAATGAAAGAGCAATGATTTGTTAGATCTTATACATAGAGATTTATGAGAACTAAACATTTTAAAAGCCGAAGAAAGTTACTACTTCTTTAATGATTATGTTTATATGATAATTCATTTACCTGGTTCTTTGAAATGTTCAAAGAATTCGACGATGAAGTAAAGAACGAATTGTTTGTTACATGAACAAATTATTTTCTAAGAAAAACAAAATTTTCTAAAGGAATAGTGGGAGTAAGAGTTTACGGTTTCCTAATAAACCTCTTGAGTGATCTAAGTATGAAAGTCTTAGTAGATTCTGAAATATATGATCTTGGGTTTAGTGGGAGCTTTGTTTCTGGAAATGATATTCAGGTAAACATAGAATTTTCCATGTTTGAAGTAATGAAATTAGTTTCTTATTTGATTATTGAATAATTGAATAATAGTACCAAAATAATTTATATCGTTTTATAGGTCATCAAGTACGTGACTTGATCATAAAACCGTATAAGTGATAAATGACATAAATGATTGAGGTCCATGGTTAGGTTATTAAGTAGGGACATTAATAACTATGAATGACTAGTATGTGAGGTGACTGATGACTAAGTTTCATGGAGTCATTGATATGTTGTATTAAAGTCAATCACATAGATATATGTGTTAGAGAACACAATATCAGACTGACCCGCTATGGAAACTCTACAAGATTGTTATATGGATGTCATTAGAGTATCTAATTACAACTATAGAGTATAGTCCTTTGACATGAGTTCATCATGTTTTCTTATACATGGATTAGTCCACTTTGACTTTATCGAACGCCAGCCGTAAAAGGTGATTATAAAGGCATTGATTGGGTGTACTCGGAAGTGTCTAAGGATCATAGATGAATTAAAAGAGGATTTGTCCTACCTATATAACGGGAGAGATATCTTTGGGCCTATTGAAACT